>JAQFZT010000061.1:0-49093 GCA_034696325.1 Camisiidae sp. | reverse complement strand
GTTAACAAGTAACAAGGCTAACAATAAATAAACAAGACTGATTCAGCAATATGGCAACGAATAATTTGTCTCATCATGTATTTAAAGTCTCGCCTTTCACTGATCTAACCTTTCGCCTTCCAAACCTAGCGCACTAATAATGCCCTAAACCTAACCTAACCTAACTTAATCTCATATCAATTCATTCAATTCACACATTCAAGTTAAATTCAATTTCTTTTGGGTTTAGTTTATTTTCTAGTTTTAAAATGGGATAATCTTTTTAAGAATTAGTTATTGAATTAAAAACAGTGTCTCAACGATTTGAATTTGAACAAAACGAAGTGCAGATCAAATGCAGATCAAATTTTTTAGCACAAACTAAATTAGGATTTTCTAGTGAGTTATGTTTGGAATCTAGACTCAAAATTTTCAAAGATAAAACTGAAAATGGAATAATCAAATTTTTGCCGTTAGTTGAATACTTAAATGTATTACTAAATTGTTAATTCTGCGTATTTCTGGAACTATAAGACTCGTTAATAAAGTAAATGGAATTTTGGCTATAATTCAAAAACGGTTAATCTAATTTGTATGAGATTTGGATACACTTTTAGAGTGTATTCTCATCTTTAATTTTATAATACATAACATAAAAATGAAATAATTATGAAGAAAATCAGAAAAGTGGTTATAGCCATAAACAATAACAAATTTCGATTTGATGTGAGAGTTTTCATTGAGTGCAAAATATTTTACTTGAATTATTTGGATATTATTGTTGGTATTCTCAATTGATTCATTTTTGATAATTTTTCGATATATATTCAGCAATTTTTGTTTGTTATCTTTTCAAAGAACTCGATTCTGGGTTTGGTTACTTTAACTCTTAGGCCACCACAAGAACTATTATTAAGCGTTTTTCTGCAATTATCAAAATCGATTGAACCAGTTATAAACAAGATTTTGTTTTTGTTTTTTCAATTCTTGCATATTTATGAAATTTTAGATGAGATTACACGCTAAACGTGAATCAAAGTTTCATGCAAATTGGACACACCGTTTTTGAGTTATAGCCAAAATTCCACGAACTAATTATAATTGTAATTTTTCTAAAATTCATTGGCTTTTTCAACTTTAATTATTTCAGAGCTATTTCTCACAAAAAGCCCTAAAATACTAATGAAAAGGTTATATCATTATGATTTCAATTAGTAGCAAAAATATCAAAATACTTTTCCTAACCTTAAACTTTATATTATTGTTTAGTATAACTTGCTTTACGAAAAACACTTTCTTTTTATACATTTTTAATTGAATTAATTTTCACGAAAACAATGCCTAATTTAATCCTCTTATTAACTCTTAATCGATTCTTTTCTTCTTGATTAGTGCACTCTATTTTTGAAAAAAAATCTTTGAATTCATCATTTAAAAAGATATCCTTTTATTACTTGAATTCTCATCAGTCAATAAAAATACAGTATAAATATAAAGTATATTTTGAAATAATTTTCTCTAACATGTAAGAATGGGATAATTATTATAATTTTATAATATTTGGTAAGAATAATGACATGATTTGCAAATATTGAATTATTGTTTACATTATAGTCTTCTATTATAATTCATACTTAATAGAAGTTCGTCTTAACTCATAGCCCAAATCAATTAAAGTTATGCATTTGATTTTGATATAATTTTAATTACTTTTTAAGTGCGAAATTAGTTTTAATTTTAATATGAAATATTTATCAGATAAGATTCAGGATTTACAGGATTTACAGGATTTACAGGATTTTTTCCTATTTTTTCAACACAATCCAATAATTTGAAAACTTTATAACAAAGTTGAGGAAATGGTTAGCTTTAAAATATGAATTGAGGAAAAATTTAGTTATACTTAAGCAGTTGGACTTTTAATCACGAAAAGCACTCAAAGTAATGCGAAACTGATTATTACTGTTTTTATATAGAGTACTGATATTATATCTTATATAAAATACAATACATTACTCTGTAGTTTATGATCATAGATAAGCTGAGATCATGATTCGATGGCAGAATGATATTAAAGTGAAGGCATATATACTTTTTGATGCATGCATGAGAGCTCAGCGGGAACATTAAAATATGCATAAACGGTGTTAGGGTTTTAAAGCTCAACTTTTGCCTACAGCTCGCGCTCATAAATAATCAATAAATACTTGGCTTTGCACTTATAAAGGATTGAATACAAAATCATTGTAACTAACATTATAACAATGCTTTAACCAATCATTTTTGCGGTCGAAGATCTTTATAGGTATTCTCAAATCTGAGTTTCAGTACAAACAGCTCAGGGAAACATTTCTATAATACAATTAATGAGGCCGACAATATTTAATCAACAAAAATTTCAATTAATTCGTAATTTTATGTGTTTTAGAAAAAAATATTTCAAAAAAATCTTTATTACTCTAAATAAATTGTTCGAATGCATTCAACTGTTATTTATGCAAACTTTGAATGATTAAAATTCTGGTACAGAATAATAAAACAGCATTTTGACTGCATATAAATTATTTGCACCTATTATTTGATAATTTTATGAATTTTTAATAATACTTTTTTCCTTTAATAATAATTCTAATATACATATAAATATAAATATGCATTTTGTGAATCCACGAAATTAGATTATAACTTACACATGAATAATATTTTGTAATTTTAAAAATAAGTTTTACTCAATGAGTGTTATTGAGTCTGATTTTAGTCTCGAAAGAATATAGTATAGTCTGTAAAATATATTGACATATACTTTGTGTATTTTAGTCATTCACTTTCGGTATTTTTGATAAGAAAATCTGCTTTAATGTTAGCTAATAATATGCACTCCATTCATAAAGCCTTTCATTTTTCTGTAGGAATTATTCATATGAATCGATATGTATTTAAAATAAAATATTAAATTAATAATAGAATAAGAAAAGAAGACAAATAGAATGGCCAAAACATATATTACTGAATGCCTACTTATTCCGTATCATTAATCAATGTCTCTGACAGTCTGACATAGAAGAGTCACAACTCATTCTTTGAGAATATTTATGCCTATTTCAATAATGCAGGCACTAGTATATGATTAGCATAACAATATTTTAGCGAACTTAACAATGCAACAGAACAACAATCAATAAAAGCCACCACTTGCTCGGCTTAAGGCACATTCAAACCCATATAATACTATGCAATAAATGAAATAATTCTAAATTTAAATAAATCATTTCATAAAGTAGAACATAAGACTATCAATTATTTAAAGTAATAGTTTCAAAAGGACCGTTTATAACACCAATAATACCCAAAATAGGCTTAATTATAAAAAGCTGTGCTCTCAAGTTGCTAATCACGTTATATTTCATTAACATCTTAGATTAGATCGAAAACGTTTGGCTTTTTCAATAAAGTTTTCATTTTAACAACTATTTTCATTCTTAAGTCAATAAGAGTTGAAATTCAATACTATATAAACGTTTTATTTGAGTTAAGGCATGATTTACAATAATAAAGCTGTCGTTTTAGATTAAAGTCTATAGAAGTTTTAAGATATTTATTTTCAAATCCACAATATATTTCTTAAATTATATATAGTTATAGAGATATTAAATTTATGCATCGCCTACATAGGAAAATCAAGAATTTTTATTTTTCTTTGCATTAAATCTGAGCGAAACTTGTAATTTAAATAATTTTGAATATATTTAAGTTTATTTGACAAACCCATAAAGCTTAATTGTAATTTCATTCTATTTACTTTAGAAATATTTATTATTTGAATGTTTTTCCCTAATTCTAGTGAATTAGGAGAAAGAGAAGGTGTGAAAATATAAAATTAGTTTAAGAAAAAATCATTAATTCAACACTTTGAAATCATTAAGTATTATTAAGTCCTGCTTATGAATAACAGATTTGATATTTTTTCAAAGAGATTAAATCCGATAAATTCCGTCCAATACTGAACTTAAGCTATAAGTGTTTGATAATTAAAATGGATAACATTTTCTAACTTTAATTTCGAATTATTTGATTTAGAAAAATACTAATCTTATACTCAATGGTATAATCTTTCAATTGATCTTTAATATTGAAACTTGATTTCACATAATCTTAAATATAGTTATGGAATAGTTTTAAAACTTTAAATTTGTTTTGATAGAAATTAAACCATTTCTTGTAAGAATTGAGTCTTTTTTAGGAATGCATTTTTTCTTAAGTATTGATTTTATAAAAAACGAAATATCATTAAATTACAATCAAAGATCGTTTTATTAAAATGAGACCACATTTGAAAGTAGCAGATATTGAAACAATTTTAGTTGAATGCACTTTTCATACAAAAATAGCTATAAAAGTAGAATATTTGTATAAATATAAATGTGTATGACTTGACGTTGTTTTGTAAGATAAATCTTCATGTAATTAAAAAGAGCTTAAAAGATGGGCGGATAGATATAGCTATGAAAATGTTTGCATTTGACAGAGAAGAAGAAATATGAGTTTCGCCATTAAGATTTCTGTTAACATCCAAAAAATATAAGTTAAGAAAAATGCAGTTAAGATTAAATGCGAGTCACTTATAACTATTAATGCATATTTTGCTGCACACGAATAATCTCATACTGTTTAAGAGTGTACACTTAAACCTACTTTGAATTGATTAATTTATCACTAGAAATTAATCTCACACAGACATCACTTTCTATCTTTGGTAAGTTTGTTGAGCACTTAGTCTTGTTGCCAAACTTGCATTTGTTGCGTTGCATCCATCGAGCCTTGCATTCTGTGAGAACTTCTCGCATGAAAGTTTGTGTTTTTCTTTTTTTGACATCACTGGATAGGTCTCTCTCTCTCGCTCTCTCTCTCTCTCTCTCTCTCTCTCTCTCTCTCTCTCCCCTCTCCTCTCCTCTCTCTCTTCTACTTCTTTTCTTTCTATGTTCAGTGTTTCTCTCTCTTACTCCTTAGTGATCCATCATATATAGGACAGCACAAACTCACAGGTGCTTCTCTTGTGCATGTCCTGTCAAAATATAGGAATCTTTGGCAGTGAATGCCTGGGAATGTCTGAATGCTGGTGAAGGAAAAGTTTAATATAGTTTTCTAAATCTCAAGGGACACTTTAAGTGTTGTCCATCTTCAATGAGTCCCTTCTCAATGACAACAGCATTTTCTTACCTTTGATGAGTTTGTGGACACACACATACAAATCTACAAATACTAGTACACACCTCACCCGTTAGTTTAAGCTATTTTTGATGGACAAAGACGAGTAACGATTCTCACTATTACTTTAAGCTTCTTTGAAAACCGGACGTGAAAGGAATACACTTCTCATTGCAGACGTTCCGTATCATAATAAACATTTATATTGTGTGCGTTGACAGTGACTTTTTACTGATTCAATTGATAGCAATTCTGCAAATGACACTTTGACAGCTTAAAGACGCAGCTGATTGTCATATTTGGGACCATCAATGCTCTGAACTCAGAAGTCATTGTAGGTGTAGGTGTGCTTCTCTGTCACCTCTTGGCAAGAACTCAAAATAAATATTGAGAATATAATTTCAAGAGAAATGTGAAAAGCGTGAAAAGTGTGAATCTCTTCAGTTTTTAATTTATGAGAGCTTTATCAGAGGTCAGTCATCCAGAGAGCAAATCGGGCTCTTTATGTATATCCTGTATATTTATTATAAGCTCATTAGAATAATTAGTACCTAAGCTTTTGTGGCATCTTAAAAATTACACAATTGAGTAATTATCCAAAGTTTAACCATTTCAGTGACATTGATGAATGAGTTGAGCCAACCTCCCTGTTGCTTCGATTCACTCTATGCATACACTATCAGCAAAGGCCAAAATTCAAAAATAATAATAATAGGGGTTACCAGAGATACTGCCATAAGAATAATTTAAAAAAGCAAGAAATACATGTATACTCGAGTGATATAGACTTGATATAGAGAGAGCAGAGACCGTCTTTCTAATACATCGTATTTCGATTTACACTTTAGTCAAGCAGAAATCAAATTAGGATGACGAGCCTCAAGCCATTAATTTGTTTGGATGACGACATATCTTTAGAATCAGTAGTGATAAGGGAGCGCATCAATGTCACAGATAGTCATCAATTCCCCAATTAAAAGCAAGTCGATAGGACACAAGACTCAGCTTTCAACTTATTAAATATGCAACAATACGTTGTAAAAGCCGAGTGTTTGACCACATTTTAAGTTTTACATTATAGCAGCGCCAGATGTCTTTCTACCAAATAATAGGCAATACAATACAATATATATTCCAAATATTCACCATCTCTTTTTCGATCTATGGTTCAACAGCTCTCTCAAAACAGGAAATCATTTCGTTGGCTTCTAATAATTCTATTTTGTACTCCTATTCTCAAGTTTATGAGCAAATTTGCAAGTAATCAAACATCGGCTTAAACTTTTTCATCTTTTAAATGATGTAAACTTTACTCTAAAAATCACGAAAATGTGATTCAATGATTTCGATGATATAAGTACTGGCCTGTAATCTGTATTAAATTATACAGTACTGCACTATTGTGTCCTTATTTTCTCATTTGGGCAAAAAATCTCTTCTACAAAAAAGTAACGCTTTACATAACGTGCAAAAAATATTATTTTGTAATCAAATGTTCCTGAATCCCCGATATTGGTGACTAAAAGCATTAGAATTTTGCCATAAAATATGTTTCATTGATAGGTACGAATGAACATTCGTCTATTGTTGTGATGAAAAGCTGAATTATTGACCCATTTTAATCCTTTGGCCACATACTGACACAACAGACTCTGTGACACTCTATTAAAAGTCAAAGTCACATATCAATGACAGTTATATTAAAAGCAGCACAGCTTTAACGTAATGAGTCGTCGGTGGCATAAAATAGAGATAATCTTTAGTGAATGCGATTCAATACGAATGAGTTGTAAAGTGAACAATGAAATGAGCGCTTTATTAAGAATCAATGGAAAGGAATGCTTTTTCAATTATATTACATGACATATACTAATAGTAAATCTTATAGATTAAAATATTTTAATAATCAATTCAAAATGTTTTGAAACACCTACTGTTTCAAATTTGACGCCTATTAATCATTAGTATCATTAAGAATAGTCATTGACTGTTTAATTTATTCCAAGAAAGTGTGCTCTATGAGTGCTCTACCGATGCTCTACTAGTGGTCTTTAAGCTTTGGGGGGTAGGTCTCAATCAACTAAGTCTTATGGGCCTCAATGACAAATGTAGTTGCGGTTAATCATTATGCTCACCTTCGCACTGTTGGCATCATTTATTATTTCTCTTTTTTTGCTTAATTGGTTTTTGAGTGGCTCCGCATCTACTATGAAAAGGACTATAGTTAAAGATTTGCTCTATTGCTTCCTTTTTGCACGTAATTCCCAACTCCAGTCTCGATATATAATAAACGAGATGATGATAAATTGTATAACAACAAGAGTGACGCAACATAATCGATATATTCTTGTACACTATTCCACTCTAACTGCTCTCTAATTCCACTGTACTATCAATAGCAAAATATGAGCTCAAGCAATAGTCTTCAATTGAGTATTGATATACATTCATGAAAATAGCATAAAACAAAGTCTCGCTCTCGCAATCTTATCGCTTCTCCGATATTACAATCATAAAAGATGAGCCAATACTAAAGGGGGACAAGACTGTTGTCAATATGAGAGGGGACAATATTGAGCAGTACTGATGCCAGTGAGAAACTAAAGTGGAGTGAAGTGACTACAACACTGAGCCTGCAGGACAGCAAAAAAGTTCGCTCGAGTCACTTTGATAAATGACATGCTTTTCTATATGAATATATAGTAGAGCTGTGTGTGTACTGTATGTATGTGTGTATGTGTGCTGTGTGAGTGTGTGTACACCTAACCGATAGCTAGTATTCTAGAAAATAGAAATGATGAATGACCATCCTTTTCAGCGAAGGTTTAATGGACGTAAACAAAAGCACATACTATGTTGTAATACTGTATGCTTTGCTATATATAAATACATTGAGAGCACAACCAATTTGTGGCTTTTTATTATTATTTTCTGATACTTTATGAGCCATAAATCTCTCGGCGAAGACTAACTTTGACTCACAATCCTTGCGCCCTTTTGTAAAGATTCTTTTGTCGAGTTAGTGACTTGAATACATATTGCATTTCTTTTACTAATCTTTAAACCAGGCTATGCTCTATGGCATGCACTATACTATGATCTATGCTTCGTTCTATCCTATTCTCAATGCTCTGTTCTTTTTTGCCATGTTCTTGAGTTGTAGCCCACAGCCAGTCAGCCTATGAGCCCCTTCTCCTCTATATTCTCTATAAAGCCTTATATGCAGCTTATTTCTTGCTTTTAGACCTGCCATCATATTATTTCCGTCAAAAAGTTTGGCCAGACGTGATTAGAGGACTGTCAAAGGATGATTAATATCGTGCAGCTCTAAAGCAAATGCATGAGTTTTGGTACTACTGACGCACAATGTTGTTGTTGCTCACTATAAGCTGCTCTACTTTATACAAAAATTCTATTTTTTCATAAATAAATTATTTGATTTTTTGGATACCAATAAAAAGACGATTAATCACTATGTTATCAAAAAGTAACTAATTTATTAATTCGTTAACTTTCATCATTAAGAATCATTTCATAGTTTATTATTTAGTGCTTTAATACATTTTGATATATTATTTTATCATAAAAATCCTGTTCAGACCTTTTACAGTTTACATTTTAGAGGGTTTCTGACTGTGTTTAAAGGGTAAAAAAATACATCCAAAATCCATTATAATGATTCCATAACAATTAGTATTTAATATTACAGTACATCTATTTTTGGGAACTTTATGAAGCGCTTTGCATTTGAAGTCAGCTCTCCATTAATATCATCGTTTAGCTGACAAAAAGCAAAGCGCTTTCTTAAGGCCGGAATTTTCAATTGCAATGAAAATTGAATTTATATATCATATATTGTATATATTTATATCCCTGTATTGTTTGTGGGCATAATATATTCACTAATTTTTGAAATGCAAAAATCTTTATAAAAACCTGTTGCCCGTTAAATGTCGACTTAGTTTCGTAATTCGGATTGAGTTGCAATTAATAATAATTATACTGAAATTATCGTCATTAATAATCATAATAATTATGGCACATAAAAAAATTAACGCGAGCATAATATTAAATTTAGCACGACTTCAATAAAATTGAGAATATTTTCTAACACTTTGTTTACGAGTGAGAACTCATCAAAAAAAAGTTAATACTTTTCTGTTCTATGAAAAAGGAGTCCTAAACCCCAATCACTTAATCATATGTACAATTAGTTGTAAAAAGAGTATAATCAATACTTTTATCCTACTAACAAAATCTGTGAGTATTGTTGCTATAAAGTTATATTACATAATTCGGTATTTTGTGACTTAAATTCATTAAAAATTATTACAAGTACACAAAAATCATGCTTTGCTCACAGGCTTACTGTGCATTAGAAGAGCCATCACTTAGTTTTGGCGAAGTTGGCGATAAAGATGCGGGATTTGATGAGTCTGAGTGTGTGGCCGCTACTGATGAACCGCCTTGAGTTGTTCCTGATGGCGGTGGTGTTGATGTATCCGATGGTATTAAGCCTTCTTTCATTCTCTTTTTCTGTTTCATTCGTCGATTTTGAAACCATATCTTTCAATAGCAAAACAGAATAAATTAACAACTTATTCAACATTAAGTTATGGTTAGTTTTGTTTTAATCATAAGCCAATCGGTAGGATATTTGTCTTGAATAATACCTTAACTTGTGTTTCATTTAGTTGTAGAGCAGTTGCAATTTCTATTCTTCGCGCACGAGTCAGGTATTTATTAAAATGAAATTCTTTTTCTAATTCAGTTAATTGTTTCGTTGTAAAGTTAGTCCTTCCCGTGTTATTAGCCGCCAGACCAGCTGCAATGCTTGCAGATGAAGAACAATTGGAAACCGTCACCGATGATTGTGGCGCACCGTTAAAACCAAAATCCGGAGTTTTATTTACTGGAAAACAAGAAAAAACAGAAAATGCTTAGACTATAAACAAATGTTTGTTATATTAAATTACAAAATATATATTCTGTTCAAACAAACTTAATTTTTAGCCGCTTTGCCTAAATTCAGTGCAAGCGATCATTTACAAACAGTGGTGCTCTTAGTTTTTTGTTTACTTGTTCTCACATATCTCACCACAAAATAAATAGTTATTGCCTTAACCCTCAACCGTTAACAAGTTAGGCTTTACTAAAGTCAATGCGAAAACTATTAATCGTGAAGAAAACAATTAATCATGTCCAGTATTCATTGCAGTACTGCTCTATTGCTACCTTACTTCACTCAACTATCCACAATTGCAGTCTTTGCTCACATCTTCATTGAGACCGTGTCTGGAGCTGTGCTATGTCTGTAGTGTACTGTGTAATGCCTTCTTTAAATCAGTGAAACTAATGATAAGTGAATAGAAATGCCGCTCTTTTTCAATGAAAAGTAAAGATTTAGAAGAGAGCGCGAGAGAGCGAGAGAGAGAGAGAGAGAGAGAGAGAGAGAGAGAGAGTTTTAAAGAATTCCATTGATCTAAAAATCAATAGATAGTGTGAGCATCTGTTTAGCTGTGTTACCAAAAACACCTGTTGACTTCTTAAACTCAATGCTAATTTAACTCAACTTAGATTTGTTGATATGTAGTTATACTGTGTATAAAATTTAATCAAATGTGAACCACATTTCAAATTAAGAGAAAATGTGTTCTTAATTAAGTTTCTCTCTTTCTCTCTTCACTAAATCTCTACTACAATGGTTTGTAAGTGAGGTCAAGACAAAATAGTGTGATTCTGATAATTAAATTCTGAAATCGGCTCAAATTTCTCGCTGAATAATTGATTTATTCGAAGGCAAAATAGGACGCGGTTCTAGCCTTTGACAAAATTAGACCGAAATCTGTAACTATATTGAAATGTAACACAATTTTAAACACAGAGAAGTGTAGTGTGACAAACAATTTATGACTTATTTTCACAAGAAGACTGTCCACTGGCCTAATAAAGTAAAGTCCCTTTCGTAGAATTTATTGCTTTTGGAGTCGGATGCGTGGCGTCGACTACATTAAAGCATCACTACCGTCATTGCATTCTTGAGTATGATTTATGACATAATAAATGCAACTTTCTCTCGAGTTTCCCTTTTCTTACTCATATTGACTCATTCACACTAAATTCACACCAAATTCACACTAATACTAATGCAGTTTTGCGCAAAACAACACACGTATAATACTATGGCATTGCATTTGATTGTAATAAAACTGATATTATATGAGTGTCTGATATATGAAATGAAACATGAACTCACGATTAGGTTTAGGTATATTGCGTTTGACTTGCATCCATTTGTATTGTGGTACTGGTGCTGCTGCTATCACTGAATTGGCTTGTGATGGACCATGTCTTGTATTGGCATGATGGTGATGATGATGATGATGATGTGGTGAATGATGCAAATGAGATGCCAAATGATTGAGATGGTAAGCGCCGCCATTCAGTTGACTACAAGTCATATCTGCAAATTGTGTCGCATCGCTATAATGTCCAGAATGAAGAGCTGTTTGATGGTGTCCTGTATTTCCATTACGTCGTGTTAACAGACCCGCATCAAGATATGTCGGGTATTGTGGTGTTGATGGCGGACCACCAGTAATACCTGTTCGAACTGCACAATCAGAAAGTGCTGAAATCATATCTTGATGTCCACTCGATAGCTGTGCGCCATCACTATGTGAGAAATCTCGGTATTGATGAGGATAGCTTTGATGGGTTGCAGTGACTGATAATTGTGGCGGGCCTTGTGCTACATTCGGGCCTAGCGGTGGACCCCCTTGTGCTACAACAGATCCTGTTCGAGCATCACTATAATGACTAAGCCTTTGGTGATGTGGTGGCACTGGATTTGTCGCATAATTCGGTTGTGTATCTAAATTAGTATAACTTAATCCATTTGTTTCATTAATGATTCCTTCACCGAATTGGTGCTGTGTTGACATGTGAAGAGTTGATGCATAATGGCTTGTTGTCGGTGCGGCTCCTGCTATGATACCAGTTGTTGAAGCAGCAGATAATTCATTGGATGCCTGATAGTATGCTAAGTCTGGATGATGATAGTTCTGGTAATCACTAGTTGCAGGGCCATTATGACAAACACTCGCACCATAAACAACATTCGAGTTCATAATCATTGAAGAGTTAACACTCAATTACATATCAAAGCAAAATAACACAAACCAACTCAACAAAATTGCATTTAAATTAATGTGAATCACATTAACAATAGATCTTTATAAAAATCATTAACTTCATTGTTGTTGGAATTTGTGATTAAATTGTTGAAAAAGAAACTGATAAAATATTAATTTCATGTAATGATAGTAATGTTGATTGTGGTGCCAATTGTAAGGCCGCGAACACATTAAATTAAGTTCTGGTTGTGGAATAGGGCACAAACTCATATGGGGTGTCAAATGAAGGCTCGCATACGTCAGAGAGTGGCGACCAATGCCCGAATGCCCATCTTATGAGCACTACACCAAACCATACACCGAACACCACTGGATCTGTTCTGCAAGTTTTAAGTTCTGGTGCAACTACTTCTCACTCAATCACATCCACCTTCGGCTTGATTTCTTGTGAACCAAAAGTTGTGTAGCTCTCGGGCTTTAGTTCATCGAGTAATTGAATAATCCATTCATTACTACAATTAGTGTAATGTAAGTTACATTCAATATTCTAATCAAAATTGCATTTATTTCTCAAATTTTCGCTAATTTTTATTATTAACACATTGTTCACAATCAGTCTTTTATTTTTTTAATCATTTTCTGTAACTTTCACTTTCTCTATGTTCTTAGTCTTAGGCTTAGCCTCAAAACTGTTTATGAGGCACAACAGAGTTGCTGTTGCTTTATATCATTGGTAACGCCCAGAGTATGCGTCTATGCGCTAAACAAGAGTTGTTGGCTCACCCGATTTGCTTTTGGCAGATACTGAGCCTCAATCGTAATAATAATAATAATATGACTAAAATATAAGAATAACAATATAACAACATAACAAAATACTCTTTGATAATGGATCAAAATAGTGAGCAACCTGTGGTTTTTCACAAAAATTTAATCAAAAAAGGTTGACCTCATGTGAGTCGTGTGCTTTTTTATTCGAAACTATTAACTTGTCCTTACAAATGATTTTCTCCCGATTCCCTGTTTAAAGATGTTATTAATTATCGCCACTTTAAATATGAATGTATGCCTACTGTTGAACGTAGAGTACTATCAAGAGGCGCATCATTAGAGTTAAGTTATAGTTTGCGGCCAAATGAGAGGAAGGCCTGCAAATGAATATGCTTTCAGGTGCTAAACGTTTATCAATGTTCCCACGCTATCATTCTTAACATTTGTCTCATATCCCATTCCCAAATGAATATTTAAGCCCACTTTTAAAATGTTACAGATAATGGCTTAAGAGGCGGTAATAGCAGTTTTGAGCATTTATAATATTGGTTTCGTCCCCCTATCTCTTCATCCCTACCTTTTCTTCTTTTCATCTTCGTCTTGCTTACTCTTGTCCTTCACATTCAAGATTCCAATGCAATAGTTTTTAATATTATATACTTTAAGATCTATACAAAAGTTTTGGTGCAGTTTTGGCGCAACCGGTTTTTTGCTTTTTGGCCTTTCTTTCAATGATTGACATCGCAATGTCTTATCATATATGAAAATATATAACTTGTAGTAAAGAATAGTACATATATTCTCTACTTCTAAGCTTTGCTCACAAGATATTTTATTTTATAAAAAAGAAAAATAAGCGCATTGTTTTCACATTACAACTAACATCAGGGGTTACAGCAACTCATTTCCTGTGCCGCAGATTTTAGTTGAGAGACTCAATGCACTGGAACCATGAGGTAGAGGACAGATGTGCATCTTTTATCGGCGATTCATTTTTCTATTAGTTAACTGCTATGCAATTCTCACTAATAAACTTCAGTATTCATTGTATGCTCAGGTGATACCCTCACCACTGATTCAGTTTAAACCATTTCAACCACTTTCCAAATATGTGTTTGTTTTGAGCAAACTTTTATTTAGAATACAAATATTGCAGAATAACTTTTCAGCAAAAATATATTTTTTAAAACTCGCATTTTGTTGAAAATCTAAATATTTAATTTGAAATTATTCTTAGCATTATTTCTAATACTATGTTTTGAGTCATATATAAATATTGATAACATATTAAATGCCGAACTTATTATAATATATTATGAGTTTCGTCCCCCTGTCTCATGTCTCATGTTTTTATAGATGGTTTTCAAAATTCAAGTTTTTATATGCTGTAAGTCTTTAAGTTAAGTTAAGTATACTTTGATTCCAATCTCTGTAAATTATTTACTGATTTTCTATCTATTGAATCTTTGAGAATATAAATGTTTGAGCACTTATTAATTAATTACCAGGGCTTTGAAAATATGACTTGTTATTTTAATTAATAGATTAGTTGTAAAACATTAATGCATAAGTGGTTACATTAGGATAGCATCAATCATTCATTCTCATTACTAGTAAGTACTCTTAATTAATATTTGGAGATTTTATTTATAAGAAAAATTCAGGTGAAAAGTTGTTTTAAGTTATATTCTTTAATATTAAAATTCATCAATTAATCATAAATGCATAAAACCCAAAATGAATTTAAGCTTAAATAAATACTCATGAAAATTCATGATTATGTTTATTCGCAAAATAGAGCTCAAGTCAAAATCTAAATGTAAAAAATCTCACGAAATATTTAGTTTTGAAATATGAACGGATCATTGCTTTCCTAAGCCTTAATTTCTTGTAGTTTAGAGAAAATAAACACAAAGTAATGATCATTGAAAACCTCTTTACCTCTGAAATATTGCAAACAAGTCTTTACAATATGAGCCCTAAATTTCAAACTTTAATTATGAGTTATAATGTGTTATCAGTTATTATTAAGGATTGATTTTCTAATAAAGCATTTTTATGGTGATTAATTTGAATGTTAAAAATGAATGCAGAGTTACTCTTGGATTTGGTTAGAAAAATAGGATATAGTTATGACAAACCAATTATCTTATTTGATTTGTTTTTATTAAAATAATGTGACACAAAGTAATTACTCTGTCTTGAATTTAAAAGAAAATGATCGTTAATATTCATTTTACAAATTTGAGTGTTTACTTATGAATAAAATGCTATCTTTTAATGCGCTAAACTAACAACAACATCATAACATCATACTATATATACTGTGTGTGTCTTTTGATATAAAAGGTATAAATCTTAATATGAAGCGCAATGAATATTTGCAACGGATGGTTAAACATTAAAATATGGATCGAATAATATAGCGTGTGTGCGAGGCTTTGCTTCGCTTTCTGAGTGAGTTTTTGCGTGTGAGAACTGCCACTACATAGACATAGATTCACATAGAGTGACGCGAGTATGAAAATTATTGTATATAAAAACTCTGAGGCTTTACATGAGTATATTATTCTGCCAAATAAATGGTGAATTCTGGACGTGCTTTGGACAGCTCTCTAATGTTTCATATTTTAAGGCATATTACAAGTACTACACAATGAATGCCTTGCGTACAGTACATGTCAAGTATTTTGTTTTACCAAAATTTGAATGCTAGCCGACTGTGCTGTAAAAGTTGTGTATATGTTAGGCTTTTGCAAAATTTGAAATATTGTCTGACATGAAAATAAAGCACTATTTATACCGATGAAATATGTTGCACACATACGCACACATATAAACTATGAGCCAGTGTTGCGCTTTTTTAAATGATTGAGGAAAGCATTTCAGCATTTTTTCTTTCTCTTAGAGTATAAAATCCTTGGAGAGATCACTAGTAGAGTATATATCAAGTGAGACAATCTCGTATTACCTTTTTACGAGTCTATTATATCTACATTCAGAAAAAATGAGGTATTTTCGAAACCAGCATTTTCTAAACTAATTTATCATTCATTTTGACTCACTTTCAAGTTGGCCTTAAATTCTTTTAATTAAAGAAAACTAAAGTCAAGTCAAATGCTTTTCTTTATATATAAGACCAGATGAAAAGCAAAGTCTACTTCACTTACATGAGTACTATTCCTACAATATCTTTACTGTAAAGATAATATTTTTTGACTGCTTCATAAGAATTCAAGTGAGAGACCGTCTGAGACAAGGAAATGATGGTCTTTTCCTATCTGTTGTTCGTTTGTTTATGAGTACATTAACTCATAAGCTTAGGTAAACCGTTAGCGATGCACTTAATTCGCTTGCTTTTAGTGCTGAAAATTAAGGAACAGTTAAGGCAGTCTCTATGGGCATGACTAGCATTGGAAGCATTGCATGTATGTATGCATAAGCGCAAACTGATCGATAAGGACGTCTTAGCTAAGCAATAACGCAACGCTCAATGTGGCGAACACTAAAACCTAATCGATTGCTTCTAAAGGACTATTTTGAATTACTTGTGAGTTGTGTTAACTTACTCTATGTGCTAGACTTGCACTGTTCACAGTCGAAGAGCTAAACCATCAAAATCAAATGCATATGCGCGCCAATCAGGTGATGGATAAGCACCAATTTAAGTGTCCATTTCTCACCATAAACCAATTGATTAATATAACATATTGCAATTGGATTGCATTGACGAGAGCTTACACTCTTTTATACAATCAATGAGAGATTCTTGTGTAACGTCATATGTACACAATTGCTGAGCCGAAGTCATCCTTAGTTTGATAAATTAGTTTCCCCATAAACATAACATAGCGTAACATTAACTATTATGGCAATTTATTACTTATAATGATTAATGATTTGTGTTGCTTTTTTTTATTTGTATAAATAGACAAACACACACATACACACACACACTCACTCACACACACACACTCATATACACACTCACATACTTACACACATACTCAACACACATACTTATATACAAAAGAGGTGCTTTGCTCGCTAATTGGGGTTGGGTTATATAATATATAAACTTGTTGAAATTATTGATGATTGATGCCATTGCCAATAAATTATATCAACTAGTCTTACGCTTTTGCTCTCCATTCAAATACTCTAAAGTGTATAAATGTATACTTTGTATTATGTATACTTATATATTAGTTGATTTATATATTTCAATGTGTGTGTGCCTTAGTATGTGTACCATTAAGTTCATAAGTAATATATTATGTTTTACTATATAGGTGTAAGTGTGAGTACCACTAAAAATGGGGCTTTGCTTTGAGCTCAGCTTTGAGACTCTGGAAAGATTAATGTGGTGCGAGTGTCATGTGTTGTTGTAGAGCAGATTCTCTTGTAAACAGCCACAAAACTCATGTTCTTTGTAAAGTACTTGGGGCCTCCTCTTTGACAAACGGCTACCATTTATCAATCTGGCTCTTTATATTTGGCCAATTCATTCAATAACCATTTTTATAAAATTATACAAGTTTTCTATTATTGTTACTCATAGAATGGGAAATAGAGTAAGCATTGAGTTATGTATTGAACAATATATAGAGAGTACTCATCTTTTCTCAAACTTATATCCTCTAAAGTGGCATCTTTTGCACTGCATCTGGAGCCGAGTCCCCCTCTGCTTACTTATGTATGTATTTATGTATAAGTGATGCCCAATCCCTTGTCTTCTGCATATTATTATTATTATTATTTTAAAAGCAGAAAAACTCTGTGAAGGTTTTGACTATGAGAAGGTCAGAAATGGCAATTTGGCTCTTTGCTCATTGGTTAAAACATTTCACTCTTAATACTATTCACGTTACATGTAATATATAAGCTCCAGTATTTGGGATTGAGCTTTGCGTTAATAATATTAGTGAGCAGTAAAGCGGCTCACACTGAGGGAAAGGACCACAACTCAATGCATTATTTGTGTGTGGGATAGCATTCATGAGGGGTGCAGTTATGGCTGACACAAAAACAAGCTTTCATCCAACAGATGCTATCATCACAACAGCTAAAAATTCAACTAAAAAAAACGAAACAAAAATAAGTCAAAAGCACTTTTAAAGACATACTGCAAAATAATTCACAACAATTTTCTACGCAGATTATTTCGAGCGCATTCTTCTCTAATAGAATGAAGAATTGAATGCTTTTTTGACTTGACTAAAGTGAAAACTTTTGGCAATTCCTCATTTCTAGAATAAGATCGAGAGACCACATAAGCTTTTTGAAGTATTATCAATAAATTTGACAGTTTTGATATGACGTAACTGTGAGTCTCAAACTGACGACAAGAAAATGATTTGAATAATTTAGTTGCTTAGTTTTGGTGATTTATGACCATTTCTCACGCAATGCCACACATTAAACTAGAGTAAAAAGAGTTTTTTGTGAATTTTGGCGCATTTGTGGAGCGCGTTGTATGCCATTGGGTGCCAGTGGTCATTGGGTATATGATATGTAATGATAAATGACTGTCTTACGTGCTTTGTAACTAACACCTCATGAGATTAAGATTGATGTTCAATATTTTTGCTTAAATATTACCATCAATTCTCTTCACTATTTATTGACTAGTATTTTTTGACCACATTATTGCTTCATAAAATTTTTCATGTTAATTCAATCACAATATTCCGCTCAAAAGTTTCCGTTTCTCTAAAATAGCATTTTTTCATCTTTCAGTTTAATGAGCTTTTCTAAAGCATAGTTTTCTAATTGGAATTTTGCCATTTCTTAAATTCAAAAATTGACAGATTATTTTGAGAAAAGTTTTTGTGTGACATTTATTTATCGAGAACAGTAGTATTGACAGAAGATTCATAAGTTTAATATTGATTGACTACAATGGATACATTGTCTTATTTTTGCAGTTATATTGAAAACATGAATTTATAGATATGAAATGTATTACTGTTGTACATATTATTAGCTTTATTCGTAAGAACAGTTCGATTTCTATGTTATAGTGAATGAGTTTCTAGTTTAGAGTAGAATACAGTGCAGAAACAGTACATACAATGCGCTTTTGTGCAACATATTTGCAGTACAGTATGTGTGTAAATGTATGTGTCAATTCTCTTCTATTTTCCCCTTCATATTTCCCTTTATCAAAAAGCCTGACGTTGTAATGAGTAGGTTCTGTTGGTTCTGTTGGTTCTGTGAGTTTGAAACGGAGAGAAAAAGCCCGCCTAGTGATCCATCATTGTCCATAGTCAAGAAATATTCGGCACAGCATTTGTGCCAACCATGAAGTGCTGCGGCGACCAAAGCAAAACTTTTTCCAACTTTGCCATCACTAA
Source organism: Camisiidae sp. (assembly GCA_034696325.1). Classification (NCBI taxonomy): domain Eukaryota; kingdom Metazoa; phylum Arthropoda; class Arachnida; order Sarcoptiformes; family Camisiidae; species Camisiidae sp. The sequence goes on along the minus strand of JAQFZT010000061.1, from coordinate 29,646 downwards.
AATAACGCTCTTGGCGTATAACAAGCATGTGCCCGATCTAAATGTAATTATAATCACTGCACGAAATAGGCGGCAACTAAATATGTATTGCAAAACCAACTTCTTCAAGCAATCGTTTCCAGCTTTGTTTCTCTATTATCAAAGTAAAAGCTTATAATAAACTAGTTTTATGTTTCTTATATTAATTTTTATAGGATCGCATTTCAGGCATTAACACAACTCTTGTGTTGCACTTCTTCTATTCAATGCTTCTATTATGCACTCATTCAATAAAATACACTCTAATCTAAACCAACACAAAAAATAACTTTTTATATACTCTATAGCATTACAGTAATGGTTAGTTTAGTAACTATTCATTGAATAAAAGACATCTGAGAGGAGATGATCCCAAATAACGAAGACTTTGAAGTTCAAGTGTAATACTTCAGTGAAACCTAAAATATTTAAAACAAACAAAGAGAGTAATAATAAACATGATGAGCCGTTCATTGATGTCTGCTATGAGTTAATGAAAGCCATAGTGAGCAAGAACTGTAAGCAAGAACTGTAAGCACAGATCATTGATGTGTTTGCAGAAAGTATCACTTGAGTGCCCCTTTTTTATTTTATAATGGATTATGCAATTAATTCGTTGTTTCCGATTAAGTACTTGACAGCAACAACTTATATGTGATAGAGTGCTACAAATCGCTACAATCCATCATTAAGTGTCGACAAAAATAATTTTCTCTCCAATTTTATACTCTATTTTCACTTAACAGATGGCGACACCATTTCCTTAATCGCATTAAACAATTTTCAGATAGCAATTAAATCAGAGTCAAAATTCTCAAATCAATTAAACTTATTAATACTTTGTCATCAGTTTTTTAATTATATAAATTAAATACAAATTTAATTAATTAGGTATTGCAATCTTGGTCTGTGACCTTTAACCCATGGAGCGCTTTCGACTTCTCATTAATTCTTCCTCAAGAATGATAAACGACTGAAAAACTATCGAAACTTTTCGATTGAAGTGACCAAACATTGTTAACATTTGTCTCTATTGATTAATGATGTCTCGTGATTACCATGAAAAAAGTTAATATAAAGTAAGGTTCAAATTGATAATGCATTAGTTGACAAACTATCTAAAATTCAATTCTACAATATTCTATTATCTCAAATTCAATTTCTTATTCATATGAACTCAACTTTTTTCTACTTATATCAAAAAGTTATATGAATGTGTTTTTTATTTAATTTTATTAACTTTATTATATATTATGCTTTCAACGTTTCAACAAATAAAGAAGTTTTTATAGTGCAGTTTTCTGTTTAAAAGTAAGCAAATCTATTGCTATGCATTAGAGCTCAAATCTGAATTCACTTCTTATCAGAGTTTTTCACATTCAAAAGCAGAGCACAAATATTGAGTTTCGATTTTATAATTTAAGACGAATTTTTAGCAGTTTTATCTGTGAGTGCAATCAGTTGAGACACAACTCACTTGTTGTTAGACTTTATTAAACAAGATCTAAAGGCCTGATAGTACTCGCTTTCTGTACAGAATATGCAGAAAAGTTAACGATATGTAGAATATAGTTTGGGCTGAATATAACTTACAATAAGTGAATACAACCAACTTCTCATTGTGTTGACATTCTTCTATTGCTAAGATATAAATTTAGCCTTTCATTCACGTTTCCATTTTTCTCTTTTATACTTATTATAATAAAAAAGAAGAATCGATAACATGCTATCTCTTTCTACATATTCTTCATCATTCTTTGAGCAACAAAAAATATATGTTATAAAAGGAAACTTCGTTGGACGCAAAGGATCTGTGGTTTCTTCCCATACTTATTGGACCATTAGTTCAATTCATTTTGTGACGAAGACTAACAGAGGATTTCCTAAGGATTACTCTAAATATTCGTTTATAGTTAAGATAGACTTATAAAGAATCAAATAATAGTAATAATCAAAGAAGACAAATGTAAACCATTAAAAAGAAATATCAAAACTGTTTAAAAGAAAAAGAATTGAAATTTAATAGTGGAAAACGAACACAAAAAAATAGATAGCATTCCTAACTGTGAAGATTAATTGTGGATGACATGCGACAATTTAGAGGCACGTATATATCGCAATGCTTGTGAAGTACTCTTTTTGATATATGACTTGTTCTTTCTGTTTATTATATAGATTCGGTCCCTTTGCTGCTGCCGTAACGCTTGGCTGCTCTCCTAAGTTCAGATTCGGTACTGACAGCCAACGTCAGAAGGGGAAACACTGCCAAATGATTGATCGGATGGGAAAGAGAGAGTGCATGTTATTCTTCCTATGCTTTCCTATTGCTTTCCTATGCTCTTCTCTCTACTTCTTGCACAAGCTTTTGCCCTTTTTTAGGTTCCTTTGCTTTCTATGCTTCCAATGCTTCCAATGCTGAATCTTTGTTGATAACGGATTTGCATTCACTGAGAGATAGGATGAACTATTTGTGTGAGAGTTAGAGAGAAAGAGAGAGACGAGAGAGACGAGAGAGAGGGAGAGAGAGAGAGAGAGAGAGAGATATGTGTGTGTGTGTGAGCTCTGTCAGGATGATGAGAGAGCACAGAGAGGTATGTGTGAGAGACAAGAGAATATCAGAGACGAGAAAAAGGAACGCATGAAAGATTGGTTTATCTCTACATTATAGCACTTATATCTCCTCACGTATAATGATATACATTTATATATGTGAATATAAGTTGTTTTGTCTGTCATGGCTCACAGTCACATCTCTCCACCATTCGAGACAAACAGGGATTTGAGATGAGATGCATGTCTTTACTATTCTCTAATATATATCTTACACATCTTCACAATGGCCTGTATTTGTCTCTTTCTTTTTCTTTACTGATTTCCATATGAACCAAAATAAAAGTGAGAACTCAGCAGTTGAATAGTTTGCTTCATATTCTTTTTAGTCCCCTATATATGCAGCTGTCTTCTTGTCTTCTTCTTCTACTACTTTCTAAGCAAAACCAGCTGACGCTCTCGATGTCCTTTTTTGCAAACTTGAAGACATAACTTCCTATACACTATGATTGTGAGTTTGAGTGGAGAGAGAAAAGAAAGAGAGACAGACAGAGAGGAGAGAGCAGAGAAGAGGAAGAGAGAGAGAGCAGAGAAGAGGGAGAGAGAGAGAGAGAGAGAGAGAGAGAGAGAGAGAGAGAGAGAGAGAGAGCCCGAGTTTTGTCTGTATTTTAACGACCAAATAATTTGACAGCTTCATCAAAATCGATATGAAGGGCATATTTTGAACAGTAAAAAAGCACAGTATAAGGATTTTAGTATTCTATGCTTCTCGTGTGATGAAACTTTGTAAATAATGTACTATTTTGATGCTAATACAAACTTTCACCTCTTTTAAATCTTTTGATTTACTTTTTACAAACACTTCCACAAGTAAACAACATTTTTTAATTCAATCTCTTATTGGAAAATAATCGATTATTAAGACATTACTTTTCCTAAATTTATTCATCTTTAAAATATTGTCATTTTCATTTTTATATCCAGTTTTTATTAGCATTCAATTTTTCAAAACCAATCTGTATAACAAACATGCATTTTAAGAAGATTCAAACAAATTAAACCCGTTAGTTATGACAATCATTACAGTATTTCATTGCTTTATTTTTAAAAAAAATTCAATTTTATCGCAAAAAAGTGTCATAATTTTGACATATGCTTGAAAATGATATACCATTAAACAAACGTTGTTTTCATAACTAATGAAACTTGCTTTGAAATTGATTTTTTATAATTGAAATTCGAAGGATATTTTTGTTTAAAAAAAGTTTGTAAGGTAAAAAACGAGGAGTGAAATGAAACTGTTGGACTAAAAGAGTAGAGAATAAGAATAGTAAAACAAAGCTATAAGTCGGTAAAATAGTTAGAAAAATAGTTGCTAAAATAGTTGCTCATATAGTTGCTATGGTGATTTATGGTTTTTGGTTTGAAATAGAGGAAAGTAGTAGGTAATGATAATGGAATAGGGAGTGGAGAATGCAAGTGACTTTCGGTGAGGAAGATAGCACTTTTCAACGCCTTTCTCATGCCATTTACATTGCACTAAAAAGCATGTCTGTGTTACTATTTTTTCACTAAAGTCTAGAAATTAAAAAAAAATTTCATATTCCCTGAAATTGAAAAAAGCCTATAAATATGAGAGAAAGAGTAAGATATAATAATTGTTTGAAATGCAAAGTTGTCATATGTTTAGCTCTATTGGTGTGTCAGAAAGAGACAGGTTTTGCTTTTAGAGCAAATGTATAGCAATGCTGACTATGTCTCTTCTCTATAACTCAGCGTGAGAGCTGTCTTTACATTTCATCAATCATCTCACACTCCAACTATTACAGATTTAATTAAAACAATACTCACTGAAATGCATTTGACTTTACTCTGCTTTGCTTTAAATACTGCAAGCAATTCAAGTGCAAAGCTATTTCTAATGCTGCCATCAGTGCAGTACTGCTGTCGAGAGCCTCAAGCTATTGCTTTTTCCCATTTACTTTCACACTAAATTGGAAACAAACTAAGTTTTTACAGAATAAATGCTACAATACAAGCATATAATTGAATTTCATCAGAATTAAGAGGTCATTGCAATCCATCAAATGTCACGTACAGGCACTAAAGCAATCTCGTACCAGATATTCTATCAAAACAATAATCCAAATTCTAACTATTCTTCTACTTTGTAACTTATTTAATGAAATAGTGGTCACAAATCAATCTAAGAATGCATTTCATTGGTTTTCGAGAATCTGCTTTTAAAGTTTGGTATTTTTTTTAAAACAGTATAAGCTATTAACTAAACTAAACCCATATAAAGAGGATATTGAATAACTCTTTCTAAGCTCATATTGAATAGAAATTGAACTTTACTTGAAATTATGAAAGATATATGTTTAACATATCAATTAGTTTGTGTTAAAACGTCTGAAATATAAAGATTACTAATTGAAGAACTGTTTGTATAAACTATAAATGGAGTAATAAATGTGAAAATACTTACCTAAAGTTTAATCAATTTGATAGTAAAGCATTGAGATAGTAAAGTAGTTTTTAGACACCCAGAGTTTTTGAACACTAATGTCGCTACGTGTTCAATGATCTTCTGCTTTAATATGTAGCGACATGTGTGATAGCAAAGAAAAGGGTGTCTAAAAACTCAAATTCAATGGTTTACATGTTTTGTCATATAAGCGAAGAACTGATAAGTTATGCCTTTTAGTCTATTATAGAAAACTTGGTAAAGAGTAAGTAATTTTGAAAGTTAGTACCAGAGACTGTGGCATTAATTGAAATCCAATAAATTCTATACTACTGTTTTCCTTTTTTATGTATATATAAGTTTACTCATATAAGTGCAGTTTCTCTTCTCAAAGCTATACTCACTTTTCCTGAGAAATCTCTAGAGAGGATGAAGCGCTTCAATAACAAGTAAAAAGCATCACATTTTCCATCCATTTTTCACGCACATATAGACTATGTTTGTATGAATTTATATGAAAATGATTTAAAAATGAAACAATCTTATTATAATCTTTATATTATTTGTTATATTTATATGCATTGTTTTATTTACAATAATATCTCTTTAAATATATGAACTCTACAAAGAAAAATTACTTGAAAGTTATTAATATCAATAATACAGTAATGAATAATTGATGAACTGATGATTCTGTAATTTGAATTAACATGAATTGCTCTATTGAATTCCCTGAAGAAAAAACTAATGCGACTGTTTATAACTCTATTTACAAACATTGCATTTATATTGAAGTGATGGACAAACTATCTTTATTTGTCTTCGTGATAGCTTTTTTGATAAGTTATTTACATACGTTACAAATCACAGATTTTGGTCTTTATTGAATACGGAATTTAATTGCACATAAGATCGCCTCTTATTATAACATATTCATAATAACAAATTTACTCTCTATTCCAATGCCAATTTTATGAGTCTAGAATACATTGCTTTCTGGTTCAACAGTGATCACAGCTTATAAATTCGTATATTATTAAAGTGCTTTACTTGTTTTATTGCCCATTTTTATGTGAATTTTGAGCCCCAAAACTATGCTATGAATTTATATTGAAGAAAAGACATGTTTTATGAAAAAGAGGGACAATTTTCGGCTCTCTATATAAGTTTTCTTATGGATGGGTTTGGTATATGAGTGTGAGAAAAGGGAATGGATGTGGCAATAGCATCATCATTGGATCAGAGAAGCATGAGATGCACCAGAAAAATAAAGAGAATTAGAGATGGATGGGCTATACTTAGCAAATATGAGAGCAAGACATACATGGATTTCACTGTACTAATAGTAAAAGCAATGTGTAATATAATGCGAACCAAGTCTTGGGAGACTCGAAAAATCACAAACTGTTCGTGTTTGACGTTCAATAATATTTATAGCATCACGAAGACTGCTAAACATAAGCCAATGCTTTATCTTAAGGAAAAGGCGACACTTTAACTTTTAAATTAACATTTAAATAAATGCTTAAATGCTTTAAATAAATGCCTAAATTAACAATAATTCGGTTGAAATAATTTAGCACAAAAACAGTAACTCATATGTATTGATACTTAATATAGATTTAATCCTCAGTATAGACTTAATCCTGAGTTTACTTATAAGCCATGTTTAAACTTCTAATAAGATAAAAGAGACAATACTTAAGCTTCAACTAACAATTCAACTGAGTTGATAATATTCAGGTGACGCAAATTCATTTGCAATGTTTATAAAATTAAACTCATTATTAGTCATACCAGTTGTACAGTTGTTATAAGACTCATAATAGTTGCTATTATTATAATTATTAAAACAGTTAGCAGTGATGTCACTGCTATTATTGCTGTTTGAATTGTTAAATGTTTGATCAAATGTGTTCGCTGTTTGACTTGGAATGTTTGGAGAGGCGGCCAATGCTATAGTACTGTTTTGCACATCATAGTATTGCTGCTGATGAGCATTGGCTTGTGATTGAGAAGAGTATCCGTGTGGCTGTTGTTTCAGTGTTATTGCATTGTATTCACTCGGAATTCTATGCGAATTCTGATCACTGGAATTGGGCGCTAATTCATAGTACGCAACATTTGTGTATGCGTTTGCATTGTTTTGTTGTGCACTATTATTTTCACTGTTATATGCATTAACATCCTGTACATGATTTGCATAAGCCATTGTTCCGCCGTTTGCTAAATATTGTTGTTGTTGTGCATTATCTATATATGCACTTTCATATGGCTGCCTTTGAGGGTATGTTTGCGGCTCATTCCGTGCTCCTGAATATTCACAATTATAATCGGAAGCAAAATAATGAGCCCTTTGTTGTAATTGTTGCCCCGATTGTTGCTGTTGTTGGTGAGCATATAATGAACCATTTGGACCATTCGCTATATTAGGATTTGGAAAAAACTTTGTTGTTGTAGCGAATGGTTCGTGTGTTGTCACTGATGTCGTTGATTGTTGTAAATTGCGTTGTGAAGAAAAGTTATCTGTCGGGGAAGTTCTGTAACAAAAGTTTGTCGTTTGTGTGAGGGATGATGTGTTAGATGGTGAAGATCGCGATTGATTTGTTGTTGTCGTATTGTATTGGCCCGAATATGGCAGTCGTCGACCACAAGATGATGATGTTGTAGAAGATGAACTTAATGGTGAAGACGATGATGAAGAAGTACTGATACATCGGTTATAATAGTTGCAACCATTGGGTGGATGGTGTGGATGTTGGGTCTGTTGTGCTATTGTTGCTGAAGAGTTGACACTAGCATTGATACTGGCATTCATAATAGGATTTATGTTATTATGGTTCTGATGGCACTCAATTGTGTTCGACAACTGGCGTGTGTTTGGTGTCCAGTTTCTTACTTTAGTTACACTATGTATTATTGGGGCACAATTTATATGTTCACTTGGACTTTGATGACCTTTCGGGCTAATACTTATACTCGACGGTGAGCCCAATGCGTTACGAGTGGCCGGAGAACTGCTTATGGAAGATAATGCAGATTGAAGTAGATGTGAAGTGTTAGACACCGACATTTTAATGTCTTCACATCTCGGAGACATTCCTGATGGCGATCCAGTAGTCGTAACGCTAACATTAGTCCGATTAGCGTTGGCCGCGTCGGCACAACACGGATCAATCATTGACAATGAAGTAGAAGTTATCGGCTTTTCACAAGAGATCGTTTCATCCCTTGAGCTTTGAGAGTGATCGGTATCATCAGGACTTAAAGCGGATTTATCTAAATCCAGCCCTGTTTCTGATCCACTGGCATGACCTCCTTTTCCACTGCCCACATCCATATCCATACTGTCTTCATCGTTAGTGCACGAACCGCTTTTTCCACCCTTTTCTTCGCCATTCTTACCCATCAATGATTGCCTCTTGTGTTTCATTCTAATCATTTGTTTATTCAATATTCATGTTAATTCAAAAATCAATCAACTTTTCAAATAATTTATCGTTTAAATTGATCATTACCTACGATTTTGAAACCATACTTTAACTTGTCGTTCACTTAATTCCAACGAAGCCGCTATTTCTATCCTTCGCGGTCGACAAAGATATTTATTAAAATGAAATTCTTTTTCAAGTTCCAGAAGTTGTGTGTTTGTGTAAGCGGTGCGTAATCTTCTCGGCATTCCATTCTCTCCAACTTATCATTTGAGAAATAAGAGGAATTTTTTTAAACTATATTTTTCTACTAGTTATTTAAAGCATGAAAAATATGATTTATTTTCTGTTCATATTATTTATATAGGAAACAGTTAATCAATACATATAGTTGTGGATCAAACATCAACTCAAACTTTTGTATATATCCTCACAGAGTAGAGCTTTATTTTCAAAAAATTAAATTCTCGACTATTTCTTCATATTTCAAAACTAAATATATTTATGTATTTTTAAAAGCATCAATTGTTTTATTATTTTTGTTTTATTCATACTGTACTTGGAAAACATAAATAAAAAAATACGGGTTTATTGACTCAATTTATTCTCAAAGTTTCAACTAATTTCAATTTCAATATTAAAGCTTCAAAAATTAATTTGAATTTGAAAATAATTTATGAATACAGTGATAAAATTGATTTAAATGAAGATCTCGAGACCCGATACCAGTTCTAATGTTAATGAATCCATGAAAAAAGTCCCTTCACTACGATTTTATAATATAATATATTTGAGAAAACATTTAACTACTTTTTAAATACATTTAGAAAACTCATTCGTAATGAGTATAAATACGATAAGATAAGAATATATAAAAATATTTTGTTTCAGATGAGTCTAATCAGAGTTGATGTAAATTCCAAATGAGGAAAAAAAGAATGTTTTGAGACCATTGAATGAAATCTTAAATGAGTAAAACCATTGTGTCTCATAACTTAATAACAAACACTTTTCAATTAAAGAGATAACTAAAGCCTTTGATTAGAGCAAGTTTTTGAATCAACTTAATATTCAAAATGAATTTTTTTCACTTTTTCCAAAATTCATTGATAAATCAAATTTAAATCAAATTGTTCTCTATTTTGGAAAAGAGCCTAAAAAGTAAAAGAAGTTATTTAAAATGTCAACGTTTTAAAGTTGTGAACTCAAGTCACAAAGTTTTGTTGGATTTGAAACTCTTATTTTTGAAGTTTGCCAAAAACTTATCTTTTAGAGTCATATACTGTAGTACTAATCAAGACAAACACTACAGAAAACTTGAAATAAAATGTCAAAAACATGATGATGTTTGAAGAAATGATGAACTAAATAATTCAAATTAATTCAATTTTAGTTTTCCAAACTTTATCAAAATATATTGGACAAAATTTTTTGAAAAGCTTATTAGAGATTAGGATTAAGTATTGATTAAACGATATAAAAATTTGCGATTTATAGATAGACTGATTAATTGTCTCTAGTTCTAAGAAATTTAATTGAAATAGTCAAACATCTTGCAAACTAAATAATGCATTTAATCTATTTTTATCTTTTGAATTAAAAAATATCCAAACTATCATTAAAATTGAATTCTCCTCTTATAATTTAAATTGAAATTTTTACATATCATTTCATGCACATAAGCATTAACATTGAAATATTTATCATTTGTTTTTCAATTAAAGTCACACAAAAGCTATAAAGCTATTTAAACATGAAGAGAATATTAAATTTCTCTAAAGGGCTCAAGAAATTTTCAATACATACTTTAGATTTAATAAAATTAGCTGTAAGAACATATAATATCAAAATTTCCAAATATCAAACTCTAAATTTCGTTTTCAAATTGTTTTTTATTATCATTAGAGCAAAAAAGTTCAAATTTTGAGCTTAAACTTTTAGATAAAAAGTTTTATATTTGGAAATTGAGAATAATATGTGAATGTTCTTACAAGTTATATGATATTCGATTGTATTGAAAATTTCTTCAATCATTTAGAGACAATTTTCACTAACGCTAATTGAGATAAAAAGTGGTGTTATTCGATATTTCCATTATTTTCAGTGGTTTTTTTAAGTTTTTCAATTTGTCGAATGGAACTCAAAATGTACTTTTCAAGTCTTAGAATAAAAATTCATTTATTGCTCATAAGAAATATTTATTTTAGATTAATAACTGAATAATGACAATGAGTTCTGAATGATTTGTTATCATAAGTTACTATTGATGAAATTTAATGAATGAATGAGAGTTAGTTGATAGTAATCCATATCTATTTTCTACATAAACTAAATTTAAACCTTAACAAATTTGTTATTGTTTTTGTTTGAAACTGGCCTCAAAAGCTCAGTCATAGACTTAGGTTTTCGAATGAGGATTTCAATGAGATAATATTTTAAATAATCAATGTATACTGGTAAATTTACTATATTTTATGCTTTTTCATCAGATTTATAAGTTTTTATATAATTTCAATATTTTAAAGGCACATTTTGAGTCCCATTCGACATTTGCTGCTATTTATTTGGATTTGTTTCTGTTTTATGCTTATTGTCAAATACATTTCAAAAGTCTTCATCAATTTCATTGAAATCGTTTGAACATAATTTCACATATAAATGCTTGATATAAATCTAAAAGCTTGATTTGAAAGGCAGCAAAACTCAAGTAAAAATTTTATTCTCGAAAAGAAATAATGTTATATAATTTATGAAAGAATTGACTCGATTTCTAAAATTCTTATTGATTAATGTCAGTTCTTAAAGTTAATATATCATTATTATTACACAATAGAATTAATTATAAAAGTCAAATGTTATATCCTATATAAAAATTAATGTGTTTATCAAATATTTGCTTAGCATAATGTTATGATGACTTAAGATTATCAATTGTAAAGATGTTTTCAAGAGATTTCAGCATATTTTTGACAATTCACTTTGAATCGGATTTGTTTAGTTTGAGATTGTAGTGAAAACTATTATAACAGATGAAATGCTTTAATTTCATACAAGCAATTAATTATAAATTGTCACAAAATCTTAGTCTCATCAGACAGAAAATTATAGTTACGATTCTGGAGCTCAATAACAAATCTAAAAAAGTTTGTGATAATACTCGCATTGGTTCTTAAAAATTCGCAAATATTAGCACTAGTTTTGTCAAAAATTTGAATTTTAGTTGAAAAAAGTTTTTTCAAAATAATTAAGAAAACTTATGTAAATTGACTTGAAGTTATGAACTTAAGATGAAGTTTTTTGGAAGTGAAATATGATTAAAACACACTTGAAAAGGAGTTGAGTCAATTAACAAGGAATTAATTAAAATATTATTAAGTTTAGAGATCAACATAAAAACACTATTTAATCCAAATAAGTGTAAAAGCATTAGACAATCTTTTTTGTGGCAGTTTATTAAAGCCCAATTAATAATTTAATTATTTACTACTGTAAAGGTTCACTTGTATTTTCTAGACTCTGTTATATTAAAGGTGAAAATTAGTATAATTAATGCTGAGTGAACTCAATCACTTTAACAATATTTACTTCAATACTATTAGTAAAGTATTTCAAATAGTCATTAGAATTAGAAAATTATTGAATAACAAGACTAATTGGAGAATTCAAGGATACTCTGCTATAGTCTTGATTAGTGAAGAGCTTGAGCATGAACTTTAGCTTAACTTTTTATGGTGAGCTTGAGCTTTGAGCTTATAGTAAGAAAAATATCTCACCTTTCATTCACAACTTTGATTTCGATATACAAAAAGATTGTTTGTATGATGAAAATGAAGGTTTTGATATCTAAAAGGTTGAGTTAGAAATTTTGCTCAACTTCCCATTTTATCAAAAGATTACAAATACCTTTCAAAATCAAAATACTTTTACTTTTATTTCTAGATAAGTAGAAGAAACAGAAGCTCATAGCTGTGAGCTTGAGCTTAGCCCAGCTCAAGCTCAAGCTTAGCTTATGCTCTACACTAGTCTTGATATATCAAAAATAGAATCAATCTATAAAATTGAATATATTCTTTAAATAATGCAAGAAATAATTATTATATTTCATTCTTAAAGTTTTGAATAAAATATATAAAAAATTTCAACATGCCTTTAATCTAAAGCACATTAAACTTTAAGACATAATATTATTCGAAATATAATTGAAACAAATCGGTTGAATAATTGTCAGAAGAAGAGAAAATTGGTAAAAAAGTATCACAATTGTTTAGAATTTGAAGCTAAAAAGGGCGAAAACTCATTTTAGATTTATAAATTCAGAAATCTTATAGATATTTTAGCACATAAACTATATAAGAGAACAATTTTCAAACTTTTATCAATCTGTAGTCTCTTTGATGAATGTATTGATAAAAGTTTTTCTGATAAAATGTATTGATATATAATAGAGAGTTTGAGTCTAAAGAAATTCATGTTTCAAATAAATTTAAATCGGTTTCAATTGGACTTTTTCCGCAATTCTCTTAAACTCAAAAATTTAAATTCAAATTTAAATTCAAATTTAAATTTAAATTCAAATTCTCAATTATAACAGACTTTAGGATTTCATTCATAAGTTGATGAAATTCCATAATAGGCATAAAATGGGTATAAAAACTATTAAAACCTTTAAGTGTTAAGAACTTTAAAGATTTAAAGTTTATTCATTAAGTTTGAAATTTATTTCTTTATCTCATCTCTTAAAGTTTGAGATAATGATTAAAATATCATCACTCAATGACTCAAAACTTGATTCTGACTGAAGAGAACTAAAGAAAATTTTGTTATAATATGATTAAAGATTTATTATGATTTTGATCTGATGCAAGTGTTATCTATAAAATAAAATGATATCCTAGGCCTGTACTCACAGAAAGATGAGAGAGGATCCAGTATGACCTGAAGTGGTGCCGGAAACTTTCTTACCCCCAAAAAAGGCTACTTTACAAAATGGAAAGTTTAGTGTACGCCACTGTGCATATTTCTCATATTGCTTCTATTATAAATAAAGCCTTACGTCTCAATTAGCCATGCATAAAGTGCCCAAACACATTGGCCCTACCCATCCAACTTTACTTTAATAATTTCAAAATAAAATCTTTAATTAAATCTTATCCTTAAATGTATGATTAATTCAATTTTGAGTAATTTTATGCTAGCTCTTAGGCAAAGAGCTTAAGATACTTCTTCTCCTATATGTATTCGAGTTATAATTAAGTTTTAATATACAAATTTGGGAAACGCAAACATTTCATATAAAACATCAACACACGATACTATTGAAGGAATCATTCAAATAGTTAAATGAAGCTTAATTCACATTTTCTATTGCTTTGGTCATGATATAATTCAATCTTTCAATCTGAAAATCAAACTATTTTCAAAATCTCATTAAGTTTCAAATATTCAGATCCACTGAAAGATTAAAGAAAACCCATTTAGAGTTAACGAAAGCATAGTTCTCTATTTAAATCGATATTTTTGTCTGAACTAATATTTGTAGAATTTTTATTTGATCAAAACTAAAAAGAAAAAAGGAATTTAAGAGTTTTAGTTATTAGTAAACTTCACACATATTTTGCAATTTAACCTAAACTAACCTCTTCACCCGTCCAACTACTAAATTCCCGTAAAATAAAAATTTGTTTAGAAATATATAACTTTAATAAGAAAACCAAATTAGAAATGTTATGCTATAAAGTCTCAATTGAATTATACTTTAATCAAAGAAACGATTGAACTTTTTGTTGAACAATGGAGTCGTCGATTTTTAGAGTTGTAACAATGAATCGTAATTGTATTATCACCAATATATGCTTTGGTTTCACATGAGTGAACTTTCACATCAGTGAACTTTCACACTGTAAGATTTGCATTTGAAACAAAAAAAGTCGTCAACAAATTTTTGTTTATAAAATACCAACTCAAGTAAAACAGTGAATATTTTGTCAAAATAAATCACGAATACTTGTGAATTAGATCTTCTCTTTCATCAAAAGAGTGAGAAAAACTTTAGAAATATTAGTTAAGCACATATGAAACATATAATGATAAACATTGTGATCATGCTTTTTAAGCCTTATGGAGAAATGAATTATTTCGAGCTTAGATTTTAAGAACTTAGACTTAGAATTTAAGAAGATTTTTTCATCTTAAATTAGATTAAAAAACAAATAATGATAGTCTTGAATGCTTATTGAATTACTGATTTCATAGCTATGAAGCCTCCAATATCTCTATTTCTTAAAATAACTTCAAACTATATTTACTGATAATCAAATTTTCTGATGTTTCAATTCCCTCAAAATGTCTTTAAATGAGAAAAAGGCTCAAAAGAAATATTTATTCGATATTTATAACTGAGTAATGACTACTCTGTTAGTAATTAATGTTTTCACTTGAGATTTTCATTGACTCAACTCTTATATTATTGATTAAATTTACTGAATGATTGAGTTAAGAGATTTATTTTGTTTATAAACTAATATGAAGTTTAAACTTCAAATCGTTTTTAATAGACTCAAGTTTTTAATGAAGATTTCAATGAGATGATAGTTTCGATAAATTGAATCTTTTATGACTAATACTATATTTCTTAAGACTTAAGCCATACTTCAAGATCGAAAAGAGTAAATTTTGAAAGGAATGAAAGATTTTCATAAACTTTTGTGATTGAAAATAACTGTTTTGATTTAGTAAATAGTGATGAAAATCTTATATCTTAATGATTTAACTTGATATATTTGTATCCTTGAATCAAGTGTAGAGATTCATGACTTGACGCATCATTAATTTAAGTTTTAATTTGAATGTTTTGATGAAATTTGAGGTAAAACTTATTTTTCTCTGTTGTTTATTGATGCTGAACTGCATTACATGAATAATATTAATGATTTATTTATGGCTGATATAATGCATCGAAGTATGAGAAGTAAATATGTTCAGCTATGATAATATTTGACTGCATGAATTGACTCCATTTCAACACATTTTGTTAATCAAGTTTATAAAGTTTAAAACGAGTAGTTATTAATTTTTAAGAGTTGTTACGAATACAGTAACACTATATTAGAACTTAATTGAAAGCATGTACAGTACTCGTGCAGTTTAAATGTGATGATAGTTATCTCAAATTACACCAATAAATTGAATGGATTATGCAATTAATTTTAACCGCAACTGAGATATCTTAAAAGCTTAAAAGATATGTCTTTGAATATCATGCAATCTTAAAGATGGTGTTTCTGGTGATTGAGAGCTCTTTTATCGTTTTGTAAACTACTTGAAAAAGATTTTGGTTTGAGTTTTTTTTCAAAGTGCAGTTGTGTTGGTGCAAGTAATCATCGCCCTTATATAGTGTACTACGACCTGACAGAGGTGCTCAATCCATCACCATCAAAGTCATAAAGACCCTATTTTTGATGCAGCGTTACATATAATATGCCTAATTGGTCCATTTGGTCCATTTCTTCATATACTTTTCACTTAATGAAACACATAGTCATGCAATTACAAAAAAGTCTTCAGAATTCATCCTTTTTTCATAAGAGGAATTTCTTTCTCATTCAATTCCTTTGTAACACAATTCATATAGATTTATGATGTATATATCCTTATCCTGAATGAATCTAAAAAACTGGTCGTATCAGTTATTGTATGGTATATCAGTCATGTCCATTGTCATCTCGCACGCTATCATGAAGGTCTTTCGGCTTTGCATTTATTATTATTATAATTTTCCGAACGTAAGAGAAAGAATTTTAGGGTTACATTCATAGCATAAACTTTGAGTATATGCATGGACTCTATAATTTGCTGAGAGAAAAATAGAAAATGCACACACATTATAGACACATTCATACATAGATATATTTAGAGAACATGCAAAGGTAGCCTTGGGTCCAATGAAAGCATTCATGCAATCAAATTTACTAACTTTTGATGCCGGATTGGATCCTATAAACACAATAAGTAAGTAAAAGAAAATTATTGTTTATCTCAACAATTCTAACAACCATTGATTGGTTGGTTTTCTTTGAATTAGAGATTCTGTAAGATCCGTCTTTTACTTTTGTGGCCATTTTCTGATTTTCATAATATATTTTGAAGTTTTTGTTTTCCTGAAATTTGTAACAAAGTCATAGACTGTAAATAAACCCTATTTAACAGTTTGTGGTCAGTTTCATGCATGAAATATATGAAAATTTCGATCTTAAAAAAGATAATCTAGTGTTGAATCATAACAAACCGAGTATTGATAGAAAGAATGGCTTATCCAACTCGAAATGTCATAGTATTGTACTTATGCTGTGAAGATCCATTAGACAAATCACTTTTGAATGATCATTGCCTACTTTGCATTTCCCTTTGGGCGCCTCATCCATTCAAAGCAAAAACAACATATTTGAGTGCAATATCACACATTTGCTACTGTATTACGAACTCAAAAATTTACTCTCACTATAATTGTTTTAGATATTATTCAAGACTAGCTTTAAATTGCAGGCATTCAGATATTAAAACATGAAAATTTGAAAAGCGGTGCTTTACATGTGATTAAGCTTTTCCTGACTCAAAGGGCTTCATTTGAGAGACGGTTTATACAGAAATTTAAAATAAAATTAAAGTGAATTTATTATTAGAAGAATTTACGACTGAGAAAGATGTTTGTCGCAAACTTTGCAACCTTTATATACAGTTAATCTTTCTTTACTCCACATGGAATTGAATGGAAGTTTCTCACGAGTATACTATACCGTAGATAAAGCTAAGAGTTATATTGGTCAGAAGGAACAAACCTTTAATGGTCAAGTGCTCGTTAAGTGGTCTCAAGGGATACAACGAATTAAAGTATTGTAGAGCCGCTCAAATCTACAGTAAAGCTTTGGTAAATTGTACGCTTTGGTAAAAATGCATGCATTGAGCCAAATGTTTTACACTACGGGAGATATATTTGACTCTGAATCCCTATTTATATGAAAGCCTTAACAATATTGTTTGTGCGTGTTTTACGTTCCTGAATGTGCCTGAATGTAGTCGTTCATTATAATAGCTGTTCACACTAAGAAGTAATCAAGTAATCCATCTCAATCTGCTATAGAGTCCGTAATGACGTAACCAAATAAATAAATAAATCAATTTTATTAATAAAACTTCATCTTCTTTTCTTCTATCATAAATACCCACATCATGTCTTAACTCTTAAATAGTAGTTAATCAAATTTATCATCTCTATAAACAACATATTGGCCTCTCATTCATTGCCACCCAAAAGTCAATTTCTTTAATCGTCTTATTTAGTGAACCCTTTGATGTAACACTTTATGAATCAAAGTGTTTTGATGACAAGCGCAACATTTTTCTTACTATACTAGCCTTTAACAAATATATAAGTATCTTATGTGGTTTTGTGGCAAAGGTCATGATTGATGACCGCGGAAATGATTGAGCACCAACTTGTGCGCACTACCGCTCAATGTCAAAACTCAAAAAGCAAATCTCAACCTATTTGAACGCATATGAAAGCATAGAAACTCAAACCCATTTTATTTATATATTCACTAATATGTAATGTATTTAGAGAGAGAGGGAGAGAGAGAGAGAGAGAGAGAGAGAGAGAGAGAGAGAGAGAGAGAGAGAGACGAGTGTGTGTGAGGTTTGCGTGCTCTATGGACCTCATGGAAGTCGTTTAATTTATTCATTTATAAATCTTGTGTGTCTTTTGCGCCACATTTAAAACATTTAGTTGCGTTTTGATGAGTTTTGATGAGTTTGTAATGTTTATAATGTGTTAGCTTTACAGTAATGAATGACGACTTAAATACATAACTACATAACTAATGAGAAAAGTGTTTCAACCAAAACAAAAACATAAACAAGACATGAAGACATAGATCTTATGAATATAAGACACTGTAAGACACTTGAAGACAGTAGTGAGACATGGAAGAGACATGAGACTTACATTTAGAATGCTTACCTTGCTGATGTTGCTGTTTTCTGGTAGTCTTCTTCTCTTTCATCCACGCAAATTCAGCCGATTGAACGTTTTTTGGCGATTCAACTGAAGTTGAAGTAACTGTCACAGAGTGTGGTCCGAGATCACCAATATTAACAGTACCTCCAGTACAGCTGCTTAAAGCAGGCGGGTTGTGTTGGTTATGTTGGGTGAGCTGCTGTTGTTGCTGTTGATGCTGTACTGCTGCTGCTCCTGGCACTGGCATGACTGTAGGGCCGCTGCCGCCGGTGATTGATGATGCTCTTTGAAACGATTCATTGATATGAGGCAGTGCTGTCATAAATTCAGCCATGGATTGCATGGACGGCTGACTGTTGATAAACCCGCTCTCCTGATCCATTTGTATTTCTCAAACACGTACCCGTAACAACATTTCACACAAATATTCAAGTATTTGCTATACTACTCAATTCGACTGCATATCTGGATTGATACCCAAATCTGACCATTTTCATCGCCACGTGATGTATATTTGAACCAATAGCATACTATTCGACAAACTGAATAGGACAAGCGCTAGGCTGCCGGGTTTTCATCA
This sequence comes from Camisiidae sp., assembly GCA_034696325.1. NCBI lineage: Eukaryota > Metazoa > Arthropoda > Arachnida > Sarcoptiformes > Camisiidae > Camisiidae sp. The sequence continues at coordinate 10,588 of JAQFZT010000061.1, read as the reverse complement.
AACACACACACACTCACTCACTCACTCATATATACTTTGGTACACACAATACTAGTATACAGTACAGCGTAGAGTAGTGTAGAATTGAAGTTAACAGTAGAACATATGAGTAGATGTTATAGCCTAGAGCCTAAGCCAATGCTCCATCCATGCGCATTTTCTCCTCCCGCATTTCCTCTCCACCTCCTTCTTTTCCCATCAACTCAACCATCAAAGCAAGAGCGTGTTAGCTGGCAATGTATGCATTTGTTGTTCAACACTAACATAACATTTCTATATGATCTCTGGCAATGGCAAACATTGCTTCATATCTATCTCGCTTTTCTATCTTTTAGTATCGAGTTATATACACATGTGACACAATGCATAAATTGACTTAAAGCTAAGACTTTTGCCTTTGAAGAGTTACTTAATTCTAATACTATTAGTTAATACCAAATAAGAGTATAACACATAAACACAGATACTATAGTAATATTTCTTAAGTTTGATACTTATAACGCTTTAAAAGTGCTTAACTTTCGTGCACTGCTTAGTTAAATAGCAAACGCGGTAATTACAGGCAATAAATTCGTTATTTTTCACTCTGTGTCAGAGAATTAATGATGTCTCACAAATCATCTGGTGTGGTGCCCGTTCATGGCATGCTCGCCAATGTTCTAATGCTTTACTATGCTCTCTAAGTCCTTCATTAGCTAAGTAACCGTCTCCCTGTAAAGTACAGTACCTTTTGTGTAGCAAATGTTTTGCACTTATTTTTTGTCTTCTTTTTTTATTTCTTCATTGTTCAGTCGTTCACTTCATCAGTGCTGCTTTTGGTGATATTTTCGTGAATTTATATTGATTTTTCTCTGGACTTGTGAGTGACGTATAACTGCATTGGAGTGAGTATTGTATACACTGTATCACACATTCACGTATTTGCTTTTGTTTGGGGGGCACTAAATACGGAGGTAATACCTATTGTGCTCATGAGATGTTAACGTTAAAATGCGATCCATTCGCACTACATTATTCACTTTAGTCAAGTCTTCCATCTGATCTTGTAGGAAATGCCAACTAATACTCAATTGTATATCTAATATATATCAATACCAACTATACTTATGTCGGTTTTTTGCTCCCATTTCACTTCATTTTGTCGATCGCGGCATACATTAGGGGTGAAAACTGTTTTATTTATTTTATTTGTACAAAACTGAAATTATATTTTAAACTCTTATTTCCGCATTACTATCTATGTATATATGTTGATATGACATCAAATAAACAATGTTTTTCATTCAATTATCTGTTTAAAAACATTCAAACTTAGAGTAGAGCTAACGAATTGTATGAATTATTACTTACTGGGGAATAAAGAAATAACTAATAGAGAATGGATAAGAAAACAGATGAATATAAAAAGTTGTGATCAAACTTTTATTTAAAAGTACGAAAATTTTGAAACATTTTCGTAAATTGAAAAACAAAAGTAAATTAGATTACAAAGAAAACTTGTTTTGAAGGAAAAATGAAAGTAAAAATGAGAGATAATGACTATTGTATATGTTTTTGATCCAGTTTATTAGGGATCAGATAATTAATTGAATAAATACAAGATTATGATATGCGTCACTATTTCCGCGCTGACATCCGAAATGTCTGAAAATTGCATTAAAGCACGAAACGGTTGAGAGAGTTGGCTGACGAATGAACGCAATATTGTTGAGCTAACAATTTATGTATAATACAGTTATGAATAATAAAGGTAATAATACGAACAGATTGAGCCAATTGCTGTGATGCGGTCTAAATATTTCGGAACTATCGTTCAGTCTTCTTTCCTCTATTATCTCATTACCGTTAAGTTTGTTCGGTTTGTCTATTGAAATGCACCAAAAAATCAGCATCACATCAAAGAAAGGATCGGTATATGCTTTTAGTTAAAGCGTGTAAGACATTAAGCTTTATATCAGATACCCCATAGTCTGCTTAAGAGGGATTAAGTGCTAGGAATCCCTTATTAGTATTGGCAATAACAATGCCAGCTGTGGTGCACATACATTGATACTCTTCAAAACAGACAGTCGTTGAGTTTGTATTGGCTTTTCATGCCTCATAATTATAATTCATTACTTTCTCAGCGCCATTCAAGCGGTAAGTTTGAGTCTGTAGGTAATGAGTTCAACACTTTTATCCTTTTGCAAAAATATTATAATATCCTCAAATCGTTTCCATCATAATAGAGTATTTCAGCTTTAATTCAATCTCTTATGTCAATAGTTAAAAAAAATTTCAACTCAAACAGAGTAAGGGATGTGAAGGATTAGGTGTTACATCAAACTTATCATTGAGATCTTCATATTTACTGCATTTAGTATGGAGTGTCATAATGAATAGCAGGTGCATCTTTTTCAAATATTTTTTGTGTAAACTAAGCCCTACCCGTGTCTTCATTTTTTTGGGTGGTCTCAAGACTCCACCAAAAATGTCTCTACTCGACAATATATCTCAAACATTGATCTTGTTTTTTCATTTATTTTTAAGAAAATAAATTTTCCACAATTCACACCTTTGAACACCATTGAAAAATCTTATAAATTTAGGCCATAGTGTAGGTCTTCGGCTTTTGTCAAAGTTTAATTTACCTGCAGTCAAGTTTACTAAAGGGAATATGGATTAAAGTTTGAATGTTTGTGTCAATCTGTGATTAATGTTAAGTTTAGCTTTTAATTTATCTTTATTGAGTACCGACAAGACCGACACTGTGAGGCTATCTCTATCAGGACATTCACCTTGAATGAAATATATGCGACCAGTCCACTAAACAGTAGAGGAGGATTTTGCTTAAGGCTTCTTATGATGAACTGAGAGAGAGTTTGGAGAAATGGCAAGGAATGGCAATTCTCCATAAAGTATTGCAATATTGCTGTCAATCTAACGTAAGTTTGAGAAACTATACTTTGATGATGTCATCGTATGTCAAAACATGTCACACATGCCATCTTTAAGCTCATTCATTACAAGTGAGTTAAGCTTCTTGTTTGACCCATCAATGAACTAATTGTTTTAAAGTTGATTCAAATCTTGAAACTTTTATAACGAATCCGTTTCTATGAATTGAATTCATCGATAATTCTATTTTTGGTATTTTCGCATAAATAAAATGCATTTTGACTTAACATAAATAATTAATTTTGATGTCTACAGCACCTGTACGTGAAAATAGTGTTAAGAAAAATTTACATTTGATTCGAAGTATAAATTTTCGATTTAGTCTTTCCTTGTTTTGAATTGGAACTGAAAACTGACAACATATGGCTTCTGCATATAAAATACGCTTTATTGACACTTTTGCTTTCTCTCCTATTCTCTCGTCTCTCTCCGATCTCTCCCATTCACTCATATTAGCTCTTCCTTACATTGGTAGAGCTGCTCCTCCACATCGCTCTTTTATCCTCATTAAAATTCGCAAAATCATTGAGTTTTCGCACTTAGGAGTTAGTGAGTAAAAGCATGCTTTGCTCACATGCTTTGGAGGCCTTTAATTCATTTGGTTGAGCTATTTTTCAATTAAAAACTCTCTTTTAAACTTGTTCTCATTTTTCATTGGAAGCCATACTAAAACTCACTTAAGGCTTAGTTTACTTGAGCCTCTATTATCCATTACCGCATCACCACTAACTTACTTCTAATGCAAAGTCCAAATTAAAGTGAAAGTTGCAAAGTCTCAAAGTTTGCGAAGTTATCTGTTAAAACTTTCTATTCTATGATAGTCAAGCTCTACATTAACAAATTGCATGCAAACTATTCAATTCACGTTAAACATGCTTTGCTTACATTAGACTTTTTTCTGATTTCTGTTTTATGCTCACAAATAAGACAAGACAAATGTAATTAAACAGATTATAATTTCATTCTACTTTCTTTTCTCTGTTTAACATTCGTAATGACTGGAGTTTGAAAACATTTATTATAATAAAAAGATGAGAAATTCCACATTTTTTATTGCTGTAAATCACAAGATATTTAATTAGATATTTTTGTATATACATAACAAGGTTTGTTTATAATAAAAAAGAGAATTTAAAAAAGACATCAAATTGATAAAAAAGATGTATTTAAACAAAATGCATTAATAGTGGTATATTGAGTTAGTTTGCATAAACAACTGCTTTATGTTTCATTACTTTGTGGTTCATTACTTTGATAGTAATGTAAGTTAATGTAAGTTAACTTTTATAATGGACGTATCATTGCTGGACATCTAATTAGTTTAAGTGGCATAATAGGCATAATAAAGCATCATTTGATGCCATTGTAAAAAAGGACAAATAGACTTTGCGGTGTTGTCACAGTAAGACATTAAGCTTTTCTATTCTCATTTAAGTTGTTCACAAATATTTGTTTTATGAAGAAGAGTGACAACAAAATAGAAATAATTGGGGAGAGAAGTGGGGAAACGGATGTTTGAGTGGAAATGTGCGTCGAAATTCGTTAACGCATATAATAATTGATGTGTCCCTGAAAAAAGTTATTGCGTCCTCTCTCTGGCTCCTCAATTCTTTTGAGAGAAAAATTGTCCTCTTTTGAAATTATACAGTAATATATTTTTCTATATATACAGGTTTTGTTTAATTGAAAAATATAAGGAATAGAAGGACATGGGATTTGGACCAATAGGAAATTTAGTGCAACCTATTATTACATGAATCTTGCATGCATACAATGCATAGCTCTATACTATTATTTTGATAACAACAAAAAATAGGCAAAAGGCAAACACAAAAAAGACTCCTTCTATCTCTTTCTTTCTCTTATTCTATGGTTGGCGTTAGACTATGTGCACCAGTATCTGCTTCACTGAACTCTGTTACCATCAAAGATTACAGGGTTTGAAACAAAGCCGCTCTCTATTCTGGCATGTGTGCGACCAATCCTGCATTGGAGACAACATAGGAGACAGGCTCCAACTCCATACAAAAATGCAAAAAGCGCCAAACTGAAAGCTCAATGCATGTTTTATCATGACTTGTCTCGGTCTGGTTTGTATTCCCAGCCTTAGTATAGGTCTAATTCTCATTCCAAATAATTATTATGCATAACAAATCAGTTATGTATATTAGCTTTTATTAACACAAACTTTGCAAGTTCTGCGCTCAAAACATTGCATTAAACCATTCATAATATTAATAAAGCTTTAGAATCCATAAGCTTTCATTTATAGCACTAAAAAAGGAATGAGATGTTACTGAAACTGTTTGACATTTGTCACCAACACATAAAAATGCTAAATAATGTCTATTATGTGTATTAGAATGTGGTTCTCAACCCATTATATTATTAAACTTTTTGGCCACACTTGTAGTGATAGAGATGGCTATGAATTGTAGCGATAAAGTTAGTGTTACAATGATTTGAAGTAATGCAAACTTTATGTACAAAATGTTTGCAATTAAAGCCAATCTGGAGAACAGTAGGACATCACTTGAAATATCCCAAAACGCTCATCACTCATAATTAAGTTGACAGTTAGAGTTTTACTTTCTAATTGATCTTAATAGACATTTGTATCGCCCCTACTCTTAATATCCCAAAACTGCACTTCTATTTATCATTACAGTTCAGGTTGAGTTTATTCATTGATAAAAGATGTCTATTAATAAGGGCTTGAATTGATGTAGTGTTGAGGTCTGATTGTATTTATGGGCTCTATGTGTTGAACATTGTAAACACAACTCGTTCTATTTAAACCTTCTTCATGTATACCTTGTTGTTGAGACCAAGATGTCAAGTGTGAAGGCTTTGGAGTCCATAAATTCTTAATAATTTCCGATTGGTTTGCATTGATAGCATTTTGAGTATTTATATTTGCCAATTGAGGAATAGATGTCAATAACAATTGTTCTCTACTATTATTATTATTATTGTTATGTATACTGTCATAACTGGTACAAGAATATTGGTAATGATCTTGAATATTATAATGACTACTCGTATCGCTAACAGACAAATTGGGTTCACATTTAATATTTTGACTAAGATTTTGAGAATTGCTTGAAGGGATTGCTGGGCACACAAGTAATTGCTGGCGAGGCAATAACTCAGCACTACAATTATCACTACTATTGTTATTGTAGTTATTATTGCAACTAATTGTAAGACTATTTTGAATACTATTCTGATTGTTATTGCTTTCGTGATTTGATTGTAATTGAAAAGTAGTTGGAGACGCAGGCGATGAGTCAGTCATTGGTGATGGAGTTGAGGAACACGAACCCAAATGCTGTTTATCAATGCAGCCATGCTTTTGATCTTTTTTGTATTTCATTCTTCTGTTCTGAAACCAAATCTTAATTTGTCGTTCAGTTAACTTAAGAAGTGATGCCATTTCAATACGTCGCGGACGACACAAATAGCGATTGAAATGAAACTCTTTTTCGAGTTCAACCAATTGAGAGCTTGTGTATGCAGTTCTGGCTCTTTTAGCGTTGACTTGCTGTTGATGCGATTGATGTTGTTGTGCCACTGATGAAACTGATGAAACAGATGATACCTCTATTTCTGGTGATACACAAGCAGTCTCTTTATACCGGTCAATATCTAGAACTACAGAAGAAAGAATTCTAGTCAAAAAACTTTCTATTGTGAGTTAGAAGTGATAGTGTTGTGTAATACTGTTATAGTTACTCAAGGGAGTCGGGGAGTCAGAGCAACGCACAACTCTGACTTTATATCAATCCATCATTTTGGCTCTGCTCTACCATAAGTATTACTGCAGAATTACTGCTACCATAAAATCTAATATATATCTACTGAACATACAAACTGTATATAACTCTACAATACTTTTACAACTAAGCTTTGATTCTCTTATAAAACGTTAAAACTTTTTCCATGCATTGGAAACATCCATTTTCAACAAAATCAAAAATTGAAAACTGAACAGATTTAATGAGATTCATTAAATTTTGGAAATTAAAAATCAAAACTTGCCTTTTTTTTATGAATATTTCTATTTACAGTTAGACCTCTCTATCTTGAAACAGTTTGGGACCTGAAATTCTGTTCAAGTTAGAGAGGTTTCCAACATAGTTCAGCTCAGTTTTAATGATTTATGAATTTAGGACCAGAATTTACGGTCAACATAAAGAGGTTTTAGCAACATAGGGAGGTTTTAAGATAGAGAGGTATTACTGTAAATAGAGCTTTCATAAAAAGGATAATTCAAGAATTATTTTAAAAAACCCCAAATATTCTTCTCACAAATGAAGCAATAAATTTAAAAACTCCTTACGCAATATTACGTTTTTAACAGTGATTACTCAGCAAAAAACGTTATCATATACTGTTAAATTTGGTTCAATAAGAATTTTAAAAATACTCAATTTAACAAAATTACTTTCTGTGAATCTTTAAAACTAACGATTTTTACTGACAATCTGTATTTACTGAATACTTAAATATGATCTTCACTAATATCAAGTTAGTGGATATTTTATTTTGACTTAAGTCTAGCAATTATTTATTTATATTACATCTAATTATTGAATCTTTAAAACTATAGAAGCATTGGGTTTAATTGCATTGAAAATTGAGTTTGAAAATTGCATTGAGAACTATTCAAATTGAAATGAAAACTTTTTGTTGTTGTTGATAAATCTTAATCCTTTGTTTAGCACTAATTTCAAAATGAATCTTTTGTGTCGAATCTAAATTAGGTTCAAAAGAAAGACCCATTTATTATTACATTTAGTATTAAGTCGCCTATAATGAAAAATGATTACTCTTTGAAGTATAAGATGTTAAAATCAAAAGTATAGGCTTGAAAACCAAAGAAAAATTTGAAAATTTTCGTAGTTATTGCATGAAAATATTAGTGTATCTTAACTGTTGCAGAACTTGAAGTTATAAAAATATTTTGAGTGTTGCAATCATACAATCATAAGAGAGCATGAAAGATATGAGATAAGAGAAAGAAAAATAACTCTCTTTTCATTTATTCAATACTAAAACTAAACTCTAAAAACTTATTTTTGTGTTAAGCTCACGGTCTGTTTAATTTAAGAACTGGTGCACGCAAACAATGCATATTAAAGTTGGAGAGTTTCGCGTGTCTTACTTTCCATACTATTATAGAGTGGGCTTACAATGCATTCACCAAATATTGTGCTGTAAACACAGGTATAAAACTAGAGTTATAATACATTTTTAAAGAATCGATCAGTTTTTGGTCCAGCAATTAATATAATTGAGTTTTCGATTTCTAGTGATTAGAATTGAGAGCATATGTTAGCCAATAGTTGACAACAATTGACAAGAGTCTACCATAAAGTGGTTAAAGTTTTCTCCTTTGTAAAGAAGTAATGCCTTTTACATACATTGATAAATAGCTTAGAGTTCAGGTGAAAGCGGAAAAAATGGATGGATTAGAGCGATATCATTAGTCTTGTCACGAGTCACTTATGTAAACAATAATAGAGGGGAGTCTCTGACACTTTTAACATATACTGCTAATTGCCCAATACGTCAGCCAACGGGCCATTACGTCAGCATTAATCTTAGTGAATATTTCTTACTACCTGTTGGTGTGATTGCCGGTACTGTTATCTCAGTTGATGACATCCTTGATAGCGCTGATTCAGATTTCCTCGTTCTTGTTTTGGTCAAAACATCACATCGTTCTTCGCTTGTAATCCATTTATTTGAAATTTCAAAGCATGTATTATGCGCTCCTTCTTCATGTCCATTTAGTATTCCATTACTTACCAAACGATTAACCATTCCATCCATTCCACCACCACAACCACCACCACCACAATTGTTGTATTTCTCCATACTTTCAATGCTAATCAATCCATTATCAATGCCTAAACCACAATCTCGTCTCTGGTTCTGGTACTCTATATGTTGTTGGTGAGAATGATAGAGTTGGATCTGCTCTTCAGGCAATGATGAATATTCTACATTATTTGCTGAATGCAATTCTGTTTGCTGTAGATTTTGAGTGTTGTAAAAATGTTGATATTTGTAACTATTATTGTCATAGAATTGTTGTCCACAAAATTGATTCATATTTATTGGTAACTATCTATCAACTATTGATAACTATTGATAAGTTTGTCATTTATTTAATGTATGGCAAAGTAAAGCATATTATTCACTGTATTGATGTATTGTCTCTGTTGTCGCTGTTGTCTCTCTTTCATGTTGAGTGTCCTCCCATGCAGTTCTATGAACCCCAATAAGAGGGACTGACCAGTCCCTGAGGGGGTGGTAGTATTCCAGAAGTGCTCTTTTGGCTGTTTGGATGTTGAAATGCAAATCTCAAATGAATATCACAGCTATAATAGTAAAGAGTGCACACCTGGTCGCTGACCTTTTCCAGAGACCCGTCATCGCTAAAAGTGGCTTCTCTTCTACCGCTCTTGTCTTCTCAAGAGATTTGACAAAAAATACTGGTTGTGGACACAAGTTTTAGCCAAGTTTTTAGTTCTCACTTTTTTCTCATGAAATATTGGCTTTGCTTCGCGTGGTTTTGCAGTGCTCTAAAGCGAGCCGTTGAGGCTCACAAACAAATGTTTTGCTTTATTCAATACTTTGGTGAAGAGGACCTATTAGTGATCGATGTTGTTGTTAGTTTGCACGCAATATATATGAAGAGGCGCTTTGCGCTCAAAATAAAAAATGCAGTCACGCACTAATGAAACCAACGAATCAGCTCACCTGTCATCATAGGCTCACTCTTACATAATATATTGATGTATATGATCAGCAGCATTGCTAATTCACTTTAATGCCAACATAAATCGTGCTAAATTTGATTATTTTAATCAATCGATTTAATATCAGCCGTAAATATCAATGATTCATAAAGTTTCAGGAAATTTACTATTGTTTACATTCAATAAATAGTTTGGAAAATTGATTAAATAAAAAATTGCTAATTAAGAAAACTTTCAAAACGAACGATTTTTTAAAATGACAAATGACTTTCACGATTGTTAACTAATAAATAGTTATAATTTTGAATCATTTATTGAATTAGTCTTTTATTATGAATTGTTTTGTTTTTGAAAAATCAATTTATAAGTTAATAAATAAGAGATGGAAATGGATTGGAAGTGGAAATATTTATAACCAATATTTATAACCTACGAATAAAATGACTTATTCAGGGCTTCGAATGTTTAGCATGTTGTTTATATGGAAAAAGGGTGCAATAAATCTGGGTTGACTTGTCTCCAATTTTACATATAAGGATTATTGTGCCGTTCAGTATATACATGAGTAAACAGTTTGGGAAGATATGACCGAAAGTTACAAAAGTAGAAATTCATAGAGAAAAAGAGAAAGGATACTAAATAGGGTGTGTTACTTCGTTTGTGCCTTGACTAGTGTAACGCTGATATTGGTGTGCAAGTTGGCCTTGCTTTGACCAGCCGCTAGAGTAATCAATCATAGAGAGCGAATAGGGGCCACATCAGGCAGAAAGGGGACCATTGAGACATTGAGACATTTAACTGACAGCAAAGCGATGACCATCAATGTATTTCTCTGTATCGTGTGCTGTATTCTTCTGTATCCTTCTCTCTCCTTCTCTCTC
>JAQFZT010000060.1:0-49344 GCA_034696325.1 Camisiidae sp. | reverse complement strand
TATTGAGTTTCGAGTTTATGTTTTGAAAAGTAATTACATTTTCAGTTATTCAGAGAAAGAGAAAGTTATATTAAATGAAAATTATTAAAGATCACAAAATATTGTTAATAATCTTTCAAACTATTAAAGACTTTATTAAGAAGTTGATAATACTTCAGAAAAGATTATATGATTTATATTATAGAAAACTTTATGCAACTTTCCTAATACTTAAATAGAAAGATAAATAAGAAGTTGAAAAGTTTTGATGAAATTATTTCCCACATTGAATGCAAAACTTTTCAATTAGGACTTTAAAGTGACATAAATTCTGTTTCAGTATTCGTATTATTACATAATTCCCATAAGAAAGGTATTAAAGCTCTTGCAAAAGTGTCATCTCATGAGTTACTTTCAGTGCTATAGATATTTCACCATTTATGAGAAAATTCAAGCCTTAAAGTTATTATAATAATAAAGTATTTTTATTATTAGTACTCCTGAAACTAGTAGTAATAGCTTAGTATTGGCCTTAAAGTTATATCCCTTTAAAGATTTTCTAGTTTGATGTGAAGGCTCTTTCTCTTCCTTCAGAGAAAAGTATTTGCATTAAATAAACGTTGAATTTTTTTAGATTACTCTCAATCCATGTCTATTATTATGCAGATTCTTCTCCCCTTCTGACAGAATATGGTATTAAAACGATATCTCTTTTGATATAAGATATAAAAAAGTTTGATATCTTTTTATTATCCAATAATAATATTTTCTTTTTGGGTTTTGAATTCTATTAGACATAAAAATTTGAGTTCAGATTCTTTTATTAATCATAGTCTGAATAGTATTTGTATTCAGAAATATATTTTTTAGACGATTAAACCTTATATTCTTAAAGTGAATCAATCATAAAATCATTGCTCAAAATATTATTTAAATTACTGGAAAAAAATTTGAGTTATAAATAACCATAGATTTGACTCTAAAGCAAAATATTTTAGTTTAATAGTAAAAAAGATAAGCTCAAAATCGATTATCAAATTAAAAAGTAGAAAAATATATAATGAACTAATCATTGATTATATAGTTTGCAGAATATTTTCAAAGTTCTTTTCAACTCAACTATTTCTAAATAATGGCTAAACTTCACCCTCAAAGGCATTGCAAAAATAAATTTTATTTCTCCTCTCATTCTGATTAAACTTGATTTTTATGATTCAAACCGATCGCTGATAGCAATAATGCTTTTATTTTTTCTGACGGTTTACTTTTTCTGCTTCTCTTCCAACATATATTGCTTTTCATTTTGCAACATAAATGTTCTCTTCCTATTGATTATAACGCGAGCCATTGATGGCCATAGGCTTGAAATTTTCAGTGAAGAATAATTTATAAAATATAAAAAAAAATTACTTTTTTACAGCAGAGAAGGAATACATGTTTAAAGTTTGAGTGCAATTAATTCCTTAAGACGAAAATCGATGACACGAAAGAAAAATTAGTTTCTCATCTGTGTTGAGGTCGAGAATAATAGTGGGAAACAGTTTTTGGATAGTTTTTCAACACTTTGTTTTGGAGTTTGAAAGCAAAACATGTTATACACTCCTTATGTTTATGTTTGGATCCACTTAAGTATTTGTATTTGTGTTCATCCCTTTACATCCTTCATCTTATTTACAAGTCTTAAGCTTTTGGTCACCAGATGTGTTCATTAGGTTTTCTAACTATTATTTCTGTCAATCTATTCATTTCCTTTCGAGACTTTCCTTATTTTAAGTTTTTCTGTATTAAATTTCAAGAAAGTAAATGAAAAGAAACAAAATTATTGTTTTGATCAAAAGCTCAACTTTAATCCTACATTTAAATTAAAAATTTTTTTAATTATCCTCTGAAAGTCATCTTAAATACTAAGAGTAAAAAACTCTTCCATAGATTGAATTCGATATTAATAGAAATTGAGTGACTTTTTCTTACATTGAAATCACAGAATTGTGCAAATATTTCAATCATTCATGTTTTCAAATCAATTATCAGTGATGTATTGAAAGAACATTTTTGCTACACTCAGAGCAATGTATTTGACACATACCTTCCCATTAGATAATAATACCACAGTTTACTAACTAATAACTCATGTGATGATAACTATTCCTCATATTGAGCATCAAAACCCTATAAAGAGGTTCAAAACCTGAATGTGTCAAATGTTAAACTAGAAAATGATCGATAACTAACCCCTCCATATAGTTAGTAATCCTTTTATGACTTATATAATAAATATGATATTAGACACTATTTTCCCGTTTTCTCTAATGGGGTAAAAAAGGTTAAAAAGTGCGACAAAAAAGAGATCATAGGCTCAGAACTCGGAGAGAAAAGTATATTATAAGACCTTAAGCTGTAAATTATGAATTATTTTTTTGTTATTTATTTTTTCTTTACTATTCGGTTATAATAACAAAAAATATCAAAATAGCCATGAAATCAACCCTTAAATGCTTTACTACTTAATTGTGAATTATGGTTAAGAGACCATAAACTCCTTTTCAACTTATTTCAGCTGCGATTTATTATATCATTTTCTTCACTCACTTGATTCCTCTCTCATCTATATCCTAAAGAAGACCTACTTTTGGCTTCTTTTTGCTTCTTTTTCTATTTTTTTTTCTCTATCACTCGCTATTCGATAAATAAATAGATATTAAATGCTTAAAATTAATGCGAAATCGATGCCATAGTTTCTCACATAACCGTTAGTTTAACCAATATTTCAAGCGTTTCACTCCAATATTAACCTGTCGTTTATGAAATTTCTCGATATTATTCTAGTATTGTTTCAAATATTTTAAAAATTTCGACCAATAAAAGGGAATATTTTTAAAAGGCTGTAAATCCTTATTAATTCATTAGTAAAGAATTTGATGAAAAGTCATTAGTCTAACGAACACCATAACTAATTTTCATGCTTCATATCAAAACTCATTTCAACTTATTTATATTGATTTGAAAGCTGTAAATTTCAATCAATATATTAATAATATATTTTTATCAATCAAATTTAGTCACATTCATGAGATACACTTTACTGCTCTGATATGCAAACGATTCCACGATATTCAACTCTTTTTGAGTTTCAGTATATTTAACTCCAAAACCAATTATATAATTTGAGATAATTTGTTTCAGTTCATATCAATAATTAACGAATCAATTCTTTCCTTACGCATAATCAGATGATTTTTAAGAAAATAACTTACATCGAATAATAATATAAATTAAGCTAGATATTACCAAACAGAAGCCCTGTATTTTCAAAATTAATTATTTGTTGAGTTGAATAACTATTAAAAATTCTTCAAATCATTTAAATATCAGCTTAATTGAAATAGTTATGCATTAATAAATTTGAATTTATTTTTGCAAGTATTTTAGTTGAAAATCTATAGTTTTGAATTGCATATAATTTTGTAGGCAATTCAGAATATTAATATATTTGCTCATGTTATTGGATTAGATCATCTTCTTTCAAATTTTAACATAGAAATAAGAATTAGTTTGAAATATTGAAACTAAATTGAGTCAATAAATATTATCAAGAGTTTCTGTCTGTACACTGAGCAAATTCTTGTACAATACAGGAATCTTATGTGGTATATGTGGTAAGTCTTCAACTATCATTCATCTTATTTAAAGAGGAATTAATTTATTTGTAAACAAAAGTATTTCATCAAAAGCTGTAAATTTTAATGAAATAATAATCTTGTAGTTTCGATAGTTATTTTAATTGATCTATTTCACAAGAAAATTTTCATTACATCAAAATAAGTTTATAAGAATTTCTTTTCATTAATTCTCAACACTGTTATTAAATGATAAATTAAGTGTAGATTCAAACTCAACTTTCATAATTCTATGCCATCACTTATCCATCCCATTAAACCCAGAGAGGAGTTTGTGTTTAGAAATTTAAATAATTTTCAGAAATTAATGATCAAATTGTAGTGATTAAAACCGAAAAATTTCAAAAATTTGTGTTCAAAACTCATTGAGGTAACAAAATATCAGAAATAAGAGGCAAAAAAGTGCCGTTTTGTTAATGATTACATAACATTATCAAGAGCTCAATGTATTTTCAGAACTTATACCCAGAAAATATTTGCTCGAGAAATAAAGTAAATGATAAGCGATATTTTACTCTCCTCTCAATTCAATTTTTTCTAATAGGATCAGCAGTTTTGGTGACATTAAAGTTTTTTGGGGAGAAATTACATCAGAAAATAAGCTGAAAAGAAGTTTTTGTGGACAAGTATTAAAGGAAAGGAAGAATAAGAGGAAGAAAATTGGATTTTGTGGATATTTATTATCATAGTTTACAATGAACTTGTGATCACTTTTCCTATTCATCGACGAAAATAAGATTATCTTTTTTTCATAGAAGTCATGATTTGTCAAAATTGTGCTGATTTTGCGTTTAGTCTGACTTGTATTATATCGTTTTGGTGTCTAATTAGAGCTCAAAGTAAATATATTTCAATTTATTTATGTTACAATCAATAAAATGATAGGAAAACAATAATTACAGAAATCAATGAATCAATAAGTTAGAGATTTTTGCAATAGTGAGGAAATTCAAGAGATTTTTTAAACATATTTTCTATTCTATACTAATAAATACATTAAGATTGAGCTTGAAATTCATTCAATTAAAAGAAATCTTAATCAATAGACATCAATATGAGAAAATCAGAGCTTAAAACTCAATCATAATTTTTACCTTCAAATGAGAAATATTTTAGATATTATTTTCTAAGTTAAAAGAAAAAAATTCAATTTATTTTCTGTGAAATTTTGATAATTAATGCTCTGAATTATTTTCTTTCTTAAAGATTTAGTACCACAAAAATTTGCAATAGAGCCGAGTGATAAAACAGCAATAGTTGGCGATACAGTTATACTTCCGTGTAGAGTAGTTAATAAAGTCGGAACTCTTCAGTGTAAGTCTTATTTATATTAAGTGATTTGAATTTTATTTTGAGAAAAATGATGGTTTCATTTGGGCTGACCACCTGTCTGGTTTTGAGAGTTTGCTGTCCGGGTGGAAGACGAGACCTAAACCGGACATTAAAATGTCATGTTTTTTCAAAATGCTTTAATCAGATACAATAAACTCGAGAAAACTAATATCCATAAAATCAAAAACTGTAATCAACTGTAAAAACATTATTCGAATAATGCATTGAACGCATTGTCAGTATAATTAATAATTTATGTTCAAAAGATAGAAGTATAATATTAACAGCGAATCTTAAAGCACAAATTTGCGTAACTTAAAAGTTGATTTGAAATGTTCTAAATTTCATAATTCAAATTATTTTCGTTGCTTCATTTCAACGTAATTTTTACTTTTATTTCTCTTGTTGACTTTGTTTAATTTTTTAACCACATTCATAGTATTATTTTGTGAACATGTTTTCAATGGCATAGATCGGCACATCTTTTTCAAACAGTTCTTTGAGATGAAATCAATATTCACTTGTAGTGTACATCCGATTGTTGGGAGAAATTTGAGTTAAACTTAACTAAAACTCAAAGTTTTGAGCAATAAATATTCCACACAGAAATTTAAGCTAATTTGTAATTGAAACAAGAATGTCCTTGAGTAAACAAGATCACCACCTTAGTCAATAGATATGCTTTTCCTAATAATTTATTGCTCAAAACCTTGAGTTTTAGCTAAGTTTAACTCAAATTTCTCCCAACAATCGGATGTGCACTACAAGTGAATATTGATTTGATCTTAAAAAACTGTTCGAAAAAGATGTGCTGATCTATGCCATCGAAAACATGTTCACAAAATAATACTCATGTGGTTAAAAAATTAAAAAAAGTCATCAAGAGAAATAAAAGTAAGAATTAATTCTAAATTTCATTGTAAACGACATTTTTAATACTGCAAAAGTGCAATGCTAAATAGATCTTTATATACATATTGAGATTGAACAAAAAATTTTTGAAAAACTTAATGGTGTTTTTTGTGCGGTTCTTGTTCTGGTAAAAGGTGGTAAGCCTGGTTTCATTTCTTAAAGAAACCCCATAAGATTTTCAAATACTTGATAAAAAAAATGATTTTTCACATAAAATATTTGCTAAATAAAATTTTGCAAAAAATTAGGGACTCGCGATGGGTTTGGTTTAGGGACGGATCGTAATCTGAATGGGTTTCCGAGATATACAATGATTGGTACCGATGATGAAGGTATAAATTGATGAATATTTCCATTCAATAGAGAAAACTATTATTATTTTAGAAAACAGTTATTGAATTGAGAGATGAATTGTTAATATTATTAACTAAACATTCTTCAGGTGATTATTCCTTACAAATAAACTCAGTTGCTCTTGAAGACGACGCAACATTTCAATGTCAAGTCGGAGCCTCGGAAGGAGTTCGAGGTATTCGATCTCGAAGTGCATCGTTTAGTGTTTTTGTAGCTCCAGAACCGCCTATTATTGTTCAGGCGAGAGCACAAGGAGATTATCTGCGGACAACCGCTGGCATGACCATTGAGCTCACTTGTGAAGCCCACGCAGGGAAACCACCCGCAGAGGTATGCGATTCATTTGATCAAAATTTAAAATCTCTAAAACAATAGTTTTAAAAAATAACTCCTATTTTAATCAAAGAAATATTATAAAATTTTAAGCTTTTATAGCATTTTTATTTTTATTAAACTCCAAAAATGATCAATAAAATAATCTTTTTTTTATTCAAATTTAAGTCACTTCCGACTTATAGCTAATTTAATAATTCTTAGCCTCATTTGAATTTCATATTTTTTGAATATCGGAATATTTGTTTATATTATTTTATTAAGAATAGTTGCTTCAGTAGATAGACAAATGTCACATTGAAAAGCTTTTAAATGTTTAAAAGGTATCTATTTTTGAAACTTAAATTTCATTAACCATTATAAATGTTAGCTATTATTTTCATAGAAATTGAAGTCATATTGTAAAATATAGTTTTGCTCAAAATTAAAGCAATTGAATATTTAATTTTAAATCCAAATTCAGAATCTGGTAAATATTCTTTTATAACTTTCGAATTCCGAACCACAAGTGCTAACAATTTTAGATTTGAATGCTATATTTCCATTGATTTATAAGTTATATAAAGAGAAGAAATTATGATAAAAATAAAACATTCTTTACATTGTTATCTGTATTGAATGGTAAAAGTGAATCTCAGCTATAAAATGATAAATTACTTTTTGAGCGTTGAATAACTTCCAACAGTAGTTGTTATATAAGAATAAGAGTGTAAGCAATTGACTGATAGATTGAAAATAATGACTTTTCCCTGAATTTCAGTCACTATTAGATAGCGTGTGAAGCTATCATTATTTTTCCTATAGATTTTTAGCATATATTATGATTTTGAATATGAGTTTTAGAGAAAATTATTAATTCATTTAATTAGATTCAGTTAAGTGAAAGTGAATATAAGGCTGAAAATTTTTATTTATGCTTAACTATTGAACATTTAAAAAATTTATTACTTTTAAAGCTAAATATTTATGGTTAAAATTCTTCTTAATTGCGTGTTTAGGTATTATTAAAGTGAAAAAATAGTAATTTGATGTTAAGTCACATAAGAATTTTATTTCAAGAATTTGCTTTGAAGTCAGATAAGAATTTTCGTGACAGAAAAAATGTGTGATCAATAAGTAAGTCAAAGATTTTTATCTTTGAATAAAATATTTCAATCTATCAATACTTACGCATACAGTTTTGCAAAGTTTTATAGCTTAACTGTTAAGCCTTAACCGAAACAGAAGGTCCCAAAACTTTTTCTATCAACTATATTAAAAGAGTAAGATTTGTATTAGAAAAATGATTCTCAACATAAAATGACAAAAATTTATATTTTTTGGATACAACTTACGGTTTACTCAATAAGATTTACTCAATAAAATTTTTAAAAATCAATTGCGTATCTTTCTTAAGAAATAACTTTCATTCAGTTATGAAAAATGTTAATAAACACTTGTTTTGCATAAATACCTAAAAGATTTATATTGAAGTCTAAAAATTTAATTGCAATATATTTTGTTCGCTCAAACCTTACGATAGCTTAATTGGTTGGACAGCGACGGAAACCCTGTGACAGAAGGCATAACATATACCACTCAAACACTAAGTGATGGGAAGCGAGCGAACGCAGTCTCGAAGTGGACATTCATAGCATCAAAAGAATTCGATGGACAAACACTCACCTGTCGTTCAGAAAATGCTGCACTTAAGCAACCATTAAAAACAACAATGCGTTTAGAAGTTAAATATGCGCCTGAAGTCAAGCTTAAGATATCACAGACACAAATACAAGTCGGAGACCAAATTGAGATTATATGCGAAGCGAAGGGAAACCCAAATCAATTATTATATAAATGGTTAAAAAATGATGAGGTCATTATTGGAGATCACGGGACAAGACTTCTTATACAAAAGTCAACTAAAGAAATGAATGGAGCGGTTATTAGTTGTGAAGTCAGTAATAGTGTCGGCAGTTCTAAAGCTAAGCATACATTAGATATAGCGTTCGCACCGACTTTTAAGACACCGATGGACTCGGTTTATGGCGCGGAATTGGGTCAAGATGTAAAGCTTAGGTGTGATGTTTTCGGGAATCCTAAACCTGATATAACTTGGCTTATGTTGGGATCAAGTAATGTGTTAAATACCGGCTCAGAGTTGACGATTAAGGCTATGTCTGAAGCGAAAGTTGGAAAATATATCTGTAGGGCTTCTGTCAAAGGCTTTCCCGAGATTTCTGCGCAATTATTCGTTTTCATTAAAGGTATGTTTTGTTTCTTGAACTATAAGATTCAATGGAATGTTATATCCATTGAAAGCATATAAAGCTGAAAAATGGGATTAAATGCAACTCAAATGAAATTTTTTTATTTATATAGACTTTTCGACTGATCAAAAATTTTCTAATAATTGATTTCTTATTGAGAAAATTTTATTCTAATTATTTGTCAGTTTGGTTTTCATATAGAATAAGTGAAAGCTATATTCGATTGACTTTATCTTTTAATGAATATCATTTTATTTTTCCACAAGTTTTAAGCCCTAACAAAATATGAAAAATTGATGAATACAGAGGATAAAATTGACAATTTTTATTGATTAATCTTAAAATTGAATAATTCTTTCGGAATAATAACTTTGCTATAAATATCTGCTTTCGTGACATATTCTCCAGATTCTTACACTTCTAGTGCCTATTATTCATGAGATCTGAGTGTGTGACTGATCATTAAATTTATGAATCACTGTTAAACCAAAATCTGCTAACTTTACCAAAACTTACATTTATTCCACTGGTTCTTAGAATATTCCTATGAATTATGGGATTAATTCTGTTATGCAAATGATATATAAATTCAAAAATTTATTCTAAAATTTCATATATAACAAAGAGAAAAATTCATCGATTCAAATGATTTTTGATTCATAATTATTTATTCAGTAATAATAACTGAATGAATTTAAGAAATTGAAAGAACATTCTATAATATCTTTCAATGTTTTTTTTTTAATTTTTTTCGTAATTTTAATTTTTGTCAACCAATAAATAATATAATAAAATGTTGATATAACTCTTTAAAAGTTTATAACTGATTAAACCCGCATTTAATTCGCAGTCAAAATATTTACTCAACACATACTTAACATTTCTAAATAACTTAATAACAAATAAATCCTTTTCTCAAAGCATACAGACTTGATAAGAAAAATATTTATAGCCTATTAAAGAGAGTTACTTTTTTCATTGAGCCAAACAATACTTCTATTTATAGAGCTATAATAATCTCCTATTTAATTGTTCAGGTCCTCCACGTATCAAAAAGCCATACCTTCAATACGGCTTCAATGGAGAGGCAGTAAAAGTTGAATGTCTGATAGAATCAGTTCCACCGCCGACAAGAATTTTATGGTACCATAACTCACAGGTCTGTATTTTGTGTAAGCAGCTCATTTCATAAGAAGAGCATAACTTATGCTTATTCTCACATGCAGTTACGCTCTTTTTCATATAAAACACAGACTAACTCTATTGTTACGGTTTGCGTGCGATAACTATAACAATAATAATAACACACTTTTTATTAGCGCATTACCACTTTTTTTGTTTTCAATACTGTTTCTGTCATTTTATTTAAGTGCTGGCTATAAATAAATAAATACTCAATTTGTTAGACTTTCTCTCCCTTGCTATATATCACTCGTATTCTATTTTTTCTCACTTTATCTTATTATGTTATTGTTATTATCATTTGTATTATAGTAGTTATTATGGGTTTAGTTGTTATGTAATTTTTTTTATAGACTGTTGATGTTGATAACAATCAAGGCTATGAGATAATTGAAGAGCCAGTTCACGGAGATTCAACGATACGCTCAGCCATTGTCATTCATAAATCAAAATTTGTATGTATTTGTATTTTATCCTTATTTTATATTTATACAAAACTTTTTGTTTTAATACCCCGTTAGCTAAATATTGCTGATAGAAACAAAAATTGTCTCAATTTATGTGACACTTCAAATAAATATTTTTTCATCAAACTAAATACGAAGTCATGTTTTGAAAGGTGGTCTTATAAGTTTATATGTCAAAATATTGCGTGAAATTTTTCTAAAATAGTAGCTTTAAATGCAATAAATCATTTTCCATTCAAACTAATGTTAATTCATAAAATTTTAATGGGAAAGAGATGTGCAACTTTTGAGAAAAAAAATCTTTTGTTAAATAAAATACAGTGTTTCAAACATCAATTCATATGAATTTATTTTATTTTAATAAAGTAATTGAAAAAAATGTGGGGAAATAGAGTTCTCCCAATTTTTTTGCACACTCTTTGATCAATTAATTAATTTGACTATTTTTAAGTCTTTTTAGTAAAATGAAAATCAATAGAATGTTTACAGGTTGTGACTCCTCAAAAGACACTTTTTTTCAAAACTTGAAAGATATGAAATAGTTTGCATTTTTGTTTACATTTTAATTTAAGGTGAGACTGACCTCTCTATTCTAATTAAAATAATATTGAATATAAATATAATCGGGCAAAAGAGGTCTCACCTTAAATTAAAATCTAATGATTTGAGGACATTCTACTGATTTTCATTGTACTCTCTGAAGGAGTTTTACCCATCATATATCAATTTCAAATTTATCCGATTGGGGGTGGGGTAGAAAAAATTCATTTAAATATTGCTTTTCCCATTGGATTTCTCAGATAATTGTTCGTTAAAAAGTCATATCTCTGGAACTAAATAAGTATAATTTTTTAAAAATTGACTATAGATTTATGAACTGGTGCACAATATTTTCCAACCATTACCTCAATTTTTTTCTTAATGTGGTTACTCCTTAACATTATTTCACTTTATTGCAAAAATTTTGAAAAAATAAATTCCTATATCAATAATGTTTATGAAAATTCTGAAATCAAATATTTTGTTCATTATTGTCAATATTTAGTCAGACTTTGGTCAATACAACTGTTCAGTTTGGAATCAGTTTGGATTCGATACAAGAATAATAACCCTTTTGGAAGAAAGTAAGTCTCCTCTAACTTCATAAAAAAACTCGATTTTCAAAGTACTGAATCTTAAACAAAGCTTAAAACTTGCATTAAATTTAAATCTAAACTCTTTTGATACACTTGATTAACAAGTTTTCCCATTAAATGCATTTCTAACTAATTGCTTACAATTTCTCGATAAACTCTCAATCTATTCAATGCTAATCAGCTCTTAAACAAATGCATTTAAAATTTAATTATTAAACATAACTTATATTATGCCGAATAGCCTATAATGACTGCTTGTTTGACAATTCTGACCCGCATTATGTTAATCATCCGCTTTGCTTAATGAGAGGTAAGTTTTTCTCACATAAGGTCAAAAAAAATAATTAACTATAAAATAATATGATCATCAGTAAATTTAATTGCGACGCAATTAATTGCTAAATGTAAGGGTAAAAGTCTTAAAAATAAGTTCCGGTTATTAATGCCCTTCTAGTACTAAAAGTTCAAGTTTAATAGCAATTTGAAAATTAATGTTTTTTTCTTTTGAAATAATTTTTTTTTTGTATAAATATTCTCAAATTTTATTGAAAAGACATATCTTCTCTAGGGTCTAGTTTTCTGATGAAAAATTATTTCTTTTATTGAATTGAGAATCGAATTAATACTTTGAACAACTTTTTTTTCTAGCAAAAGTTCTCTTGAGTTGAAAGCCTTTTGGGCTTGAGTTAGATTTAGATAACGCCTGATGAAAAAGTTAACATGATATTTGATAAAAGCCTTTGGGTTAAAATTCTATCCATTTTTCCGGCAAACAGTGTTTGTCGTTATAATTATCTCAAGTTTTAACACTGTTTTTCAAAGTTGTCCTTAAGATATAAAACAAACAAAAATTGATTTGAATGACAAACACTGAAAAACTTTATAAATTTGAACTTTTATACATCAGAATATATGTTAATTCATGAGAATTTCCGGATTAAGATAACTAATGTTACCGTATATTTATTTTAGATAAATTTACACTTGTTTAGGGATTGTTTCTTTTCAAGTCTAATAGTTTTTAGAAAAGTTATCTTCAGAAAAATTTATTTCAGTCAATAACATTTCTCTTTAGATTTATTTCTATCTCCACTTCAAAAACTTCAATTGTTTTTCATTTAATTCCGATTATATACAGGTTTTATTGTTTGGTATTTTCTATGGTTTGTTTTTTTTCTTATCATGATTTATAGCAAGGCATCAAATTTTTTTGGAACTGTAAGTTTTTTCTATAGTTTTCTTATAAGACAGAAAAAGATTTATAGGATATCGAAGACAGTGAAAGAAAAATTATTTGTTTTCCCTATTTTTTCTTTTCTTTATTAATTTGTGTACTATTTGAGGATTTTCTAAGATCTTGTTTCGCAAGACTTACTATTTGATGAGCTTTGAAGTCGTTTTTGTATTGAGACCTATAGATTGTTGACGGAAACCAATGCTTTTGATGATAAAAACCCAATTGATTTCATGATTTCGATAAATTTATTGAAATGAACTTGAAATATGTTGAAGTATTGAAACCCCTTTAATCCATTATACAGAGTATAATTTTCATCATTTAGTTTTTTATAAATCTATTTAATAGTTAGTATTCAATCATTTCTATTTTTGATTCCAAGTCAATACATATCAAATTCTTTATCATAATATTCATATGTATTCATTCAATACATATCATAATATAATATATTATAATATAAACCGAATATAAATTATCATAATATAAACCGAATTCTAGAAAAAGTTCACTTTAAAATAGAAATTTGATATATCTTTGATTTGATATAAAAGATTTATTCTAAACTCATTAGTAATCAATATTAAGTTTATATGGATTTACTATCTAATTGAATAGAAAAAAGAAACAAAAAAATTCATTTAATAAATAACCATTCAATTCAATTCATACTGAATACAGGAAACATGAGTTCAAGTTATTGAGAAAGTGAACAAATAAACTTGAGCTTTTTAATTGACTAGTTTTTTGTTTTTAAAAACCTCCTTCCTTATTACCAATTAAGCTCATTATAATATTAATGAAACTTTTATGGAGATCAAAAGGTTTAACGAATCTATTCTGAGGTGAACTTTTTACAAGATTCCATTGTAAAATCTTTCAAATCAAAAGGTAATATAAGAAGATATCTTTCTATTGACTTATAAAAATAGGAAACCTCAAGAAATATTATAGTACAGACTATATCAGAGGTAATTATTTTAAAGAGTACAGAACTTAAATAACGTGCTAAATATTAGACATCATTAGGAGAGCCATTTTATTCAATAAATATCAAACAAAATTCTTATCGAAAAACTATAATCAAAAACTTATAATAACATAAAATAATTTTACCCCCAATTATAGCAAGTTTTTCATCTCTGGTACTGATAGTCGGTCTATTGATATGCGGATTAGTTTTTATAGTGGCGTCAACTATAATAATAATACTATGTCTGAAAAACAAATCGCATGATAATGATAGCTATCTTAAGAAAGGTGTATCCAGTGGAACAACATCTTCGACAAATCATCACTCGGTCATGGATTCGGGCTCTTCGGGCGCAGATTCCGACATTAAGGTCGAAATGAGAACCGCTTCTTCTCTATCACAGCAATGGGACGACACTTATGAGGGCTCCACTAGTGATCAGACACTTAGCCATGAAATGGCAAAAGTTGTTGAGAATATCTATAGCTATACGAAAGATCCTATTTATGAGACCAATAATAAAGTAAGCATTTGTTGAGCAAGGCTTGAATGTATTCACTCTTTTTTAACATTGAATTTTTCTATTGATTTTACATTATATATAAACTGTCGTTTGTTTCAACATAAGAATAGAGAATAATATGAATATTATTTTCTGCGGATAAAGACATAAATCATTGGAAATTAAATTATTTAATCAATAGATCATCAAATATTTGCGTTTCAAATATGAGATGTTTTATTGATCTAAATCTCAATAACAGGATATTTCCTTTGGGAGTCTTTTCAATGAATATTTTCAATGAAGATCTGCTGAATAAACACTTAAATATTTTTAAGCATCAAAAATTTATAATCATATCTATTTTATATAATGATATTCAAATCTTTTCAATCTCTCAAAAGTTTGGAAAACAGAAAATTTTTACTAAATACTAAAACTCTTGTCTTTAATCCCATACAAAACCCTTCAATTGTTAGGAAAAAATTTAAAAATTATATTTTAAAAGAGAGATCTCAATAAATATCTGATTGAAAATTATTAAACTAGAAAAATTTGAATAAACGTACTTTACATAAAAATATTAAGATATTTGAGAAAAATATAATTTTTCAAATTATATCTCAAGCTATGTCTCGATTTCTAAGAAAAGTATTCTAAAATTGTGGAGAACTAATTGTTTATGCTTTGATTTTTATCATATTTCTCACAATCAGAATATCCAATCGAACCGAAACGATTACATCCCTTATGGTTACGATGACAACAAGGACTATCTGACTCTACCATCGAAGCCATCCGTGACAGTAGTCTCGCCAAAACATTATCGCACTTCCATTAATATACCACCGGATCGTTCGTTAAATATCGATCCCACTTATGGCACAATTATCGATAACAGATATGTTAGTTATGCTAATCCTTATTCAAGATCATCCTATACTTCATTACAGCCAAATATCAATCTTATGAACAATAATAATAATAATCAGTTAAATATGTTTAATACTAATCAAAGATTTATCACTAGTAATGAACAGAAGAAAAGTCTTGCGACTCATGTTTGACAAAATCAAAAATAAGGTTTTCTTATACAAGAAAAAGATATGATAACTTTTTTCTAAAAGATCAAAAATTTCTTCTTTTATCTTCTATTGATATAAATTTTTCATCAAAATCAATGATTTTTCTTAAGCATTACAGTATTCGCTCATCAGATCTGTTGATAATTGTATGCATTATTGACGGGAATCCTCAATAAAATAAGCAGTTTTTGAGTTCACAAAAACTTTTTATGTGCCGAACGTTTTGATGGACTTCTCAAAATTATGTAATGTTCGCATATCAGCAAATCGATGACAATTGTATAGCTATTATACTGTCTGTTAGTTTTTCAAGTCTACTATTGAACTTTCTATCAACATGTCATCCATTTATATAATCATGTTTTTGATGAGTAAATTGTGAATCAGTTTTATGAATGATGAAGAATAAGAAATTCTGTAAATATTATGTTTTATTTAAATAAATAATGCCTTTGATATTCAATAAATAATTATAGTTTCAAATAAAGATCGAATAAAATGGAAAATTTATTTAATTTAATTTAATTAATAATTAATAATTAAAATATATATGAATTTTGATCTTTTTATTTATGCTAAACTTTTAAGGTTTTCTCAATATTTAATTAAGTTCTTATGAGAAGAAGTCTTTCAAGTTTTCACAAACAGTGGTCCGTATTTAAAAATTGTTGACTAATTAATAAAAGGCTTCATTAAATTCAAGCGCAGTTTGTTTTCTGAATATTAAAGTTAAGGATGAATTATGAGTTGGATATTATTTTTGCTTAATATCCACTTAAAAATTATGCATATTTTGAAATATTTGCTACAATTTCATAGTTTAAAAAATTTCAATATTAAAACGAAGAGAAAACAAATTAGAAATTATTGATATCTTTTTTAAGTTTAGAAAACTTTCTGAAACTAACCATTAAGTTAAACAAGTTTTGAGAGAAGAATCAACAAAAAATAAACTATAATTTATGCGAATCCATGAAATTCAATGCTTTCAGGTTTGAAAATTGACAAATTTTATGAAATATTTCATAAATAAAATCATGATAAGTATAAAAAGTTTAAAATTCATACCAAATAAGGGATTACTTTGAATTGTTATATTTTGAATGATAATTACAGTGTTATTGATATTTCTTTTGACTCAAGTCATATTTTTTTTGTTTCTGTTCTTAAATTTTAAAGTTCAAAAAACTCGAAAAATAACGCGACCAACTTATTAAAAAAGTATTGAGATCAATGTTTCTCAATTTTGCTATTCATATGTCTTTAGATCGAACTTACTTTTCAAAACAATAGTAAACAAAAGCCGATTTGATTAAGACAAATAGATATGTATCACTTCAACAAAATATTATTTACAAAAATATTAACTTATTGAAATCAATTTTTTTAAGTTCGAAAAAATTGAAAAGACTAACTCAAATTTAGAACTTTCTCAATACAAAATACTAACTGTTATGTAGAAAATGTCTCAAACATGCAAAGCCACATATTTTAAAAAATAGAGTATGATTTAACTCAAATAGTAGCTTCTGATAAGACTTCGAATTTTTGTGATAAGAAAACAAAAAAATCGTATTTTCAACTGATAATTTCATTAAACTAATTATGCAAAACGTTTTTAAAAATTTCTATTGTAAACTGTTAAGGTTTTTATTATAAAATTGATGATTATTTAGAATTAAAATCATTGGAATTATTGATGTTATAAAAAATATGAGAATATATCAGTCAAGAGCTCAACTTAAGCTTGATTTTTATAGCGAGTTTGAGCTTCGAGTTTATAATGAGAAAAATATGACACTTTATCATGCATAATGGACAGTTAATCGATTAAGAACGAAGGTCTAAAAAACTTTAAGTTTAAATATTTGAAAGGTGTAGTCAATAACTTTCCTCAATCTTACATTTCATCAAAAAATGACGAATATTCAACAGATTTTTGCTTCTGGTTCTAAATAAAAAGGGCACACAGAAGCTCATAAACAGTGTTGACTAAGCTCAGTGGTTCAGCTCAAGGCTTAGGTTTTTTGTGAGGCTCATATCTGACTGAACCTGAAAACCTCATATATATATTGGAAAATAGGAAAACCTAGATCCATTTTGCGAGTCCTTCCCTAGATTTTCATGTGCTGAGTAGATATGCACTTAAAAGTTTTTTTGAAGTGTCATAACATAGATATCACCTTAGAGTCAAACTTCAGTAATGACTTAATGTTGAGTTCAGTTCTAATAAATTGATGAAAAGGTCTAATGAAATGAAAACAGTTTATTAAAACTGAACTCAACATTAAGTCATTATTGATTTTGACTCTAAGGTGATGTCTAAGGTGATAACACTTTAAAACAATAACTATTATTTATGTCAAATATAAACAAAAACAATGACAAAAGTTAAAATAATTAGTAAACAAGTAATACATTTCATTCAAAGACTAAGTCTTAAATTATAAAAAAAACGTTAAACCCAGGGAAGGACTCGCGAAATGAATCGGAATTGTAAAAGTTTTCAAATATTATTATATGATAAACCTAACAAAATATATAAAATGTACACCACAATATGATAACACAAATATTAATGTTAATGATTCGATTCAAACTTTCTGCATAAATTTATTAGTTGACTCAGTTTTACTCAGATGATTTTGATCATTGCCCAAATTTTTTTATGATATAACATAATTTTATCAAAATTATATCAATAGTGAAAGATTATTCTATTCAGGCTTTAATGAATTTTGAATCTATGCTAAGATACTTCACACTTTGGCATTGCATATATTCAATGTAAGGTAAGGCAAGAGTGTGTGAGGCTCAGCTCAAGACTTACCACCAAGCATGAAAAGCTTGAGCCTTGGTGAACACTGTATCGAATAGGAATGCTGGGAGATTTTGCTTGAGCTCAACTAGCTTTGTTTATGTAACCACATATTCACTATTTTCGTCCGCATATTTCTACTGTATATCAAAACCAATGAAATGCGGTTATCATTTTGATTTGATTTCGTAAAATTATGTTCAATTGAACTTTTAATTGAGAGTAATCATTCAAAATGGAATCTAATATTGAGAATAACTTTGAATTTCTCATTTGTCTCAATCGATTATCTGTCAGATGAAGTATAACAACATTTAAGTGCTACTAATCTTTAAAACTCAACTAATTTCAAGTAAATTATTTGAGGTCAAGGCATTAAAATTGATAAAAATTTAGATATCAATTGTATTTAATAAGAATTACTACTAATATTTATGCACTTTTATAATGAGGAAAAACCTGAAAACTTCTGATACCTATCTGTCAGTCAATTACAAGCGATTAGACGTAAAATAATTATAATATTTGAAACTTCATTCAATAGCAATTCAATAGTATAAAAGATTACTCAATAGGAAAATTTTTTAAAATTCATTGTTTATCTTTTTATTAATCAAATGCAACATATCTTGTGATACATAATATGCAACATTAAAGGCAACATTTCTTTTTCATTATATATTTAATTATAAATTACATATCATTACTTCAATTAGTTTTTTCTGATATACTGTATATAATAATTATTTACAATTTATTTCTTTTAAAACTTCGAACTTTTAATGATGTTATGAAAAAAATGAGATTTTTATTTATAATATTTATATTGTCTGCTAAGCTTTTTAAATGAATGCGAAAAATGATGACCAGTGAAAACAGTTGTTATATTTACACATTTTCTTCTCTCATATTATGTCACTTTTCATGTCCAGAATAACACTTGAGATTCAATATCCAAACCAATTGTTGATTTGTAAAAGTTTACAAAAAGTTTTTTACGAATTTTTTTTATACACTGATTGAAACACTGTTTTATTGCTTAATCAATTCAATTTATCAAACACTTGAAGCTAATGAGCAATTATTAAATGACTTATTGCTTGAAATTTAGTAAAAAGTCGAAAAAATCAGAAGAAAACTCATTAGAAAAAAGTTGAGATAAAAGAGTTTCCAAAACTTTTTGCGCACAAATAAATCGACAAAAAACAGAAGAAAAAGTTAAACTTCGTATAACATTTAAATTAAACTTTTTGTCAAAATATGATATAAAAAATTTTTTACATAATTAAACATAAAAAAATTTTTCATATGCAATCAAATCACTTAATCAAGTCTTTAATAAGCATATAATTTTGTCGAACATGTCAAACATGAGTCGCTAACTGACTATTGGCAGGCGAGTGTCCATTATTAGTGATATATCGTTGGTTCGCACTATACATTCCCGCAGATAATTGATTATTATTGTTATTATTTGTAAGAACTGACGGCTGAGAAGACATAGAAGATGTCCTCAGGTATGGGTTCGCGTAACCGACGCGATGATATCTATTATCAATTAGTGTGCCATATGTTGGGTCGATATATGACGCGCGCTGATTATCGACTGATGAGACTATTATGGACGCGTGTTGATTATGTGTAGGCGATACACTTTGATTGGATGGCATCGATGGCGGAGGAAGATATTCACGATTATAGTCTACATATGGTATGTATCCGTTTGCTTGTATTTCCTGTTAATTCAATGCAAAAATATAAAAAATTTCATTAAATTATTTTGATTTTCTCAGGATTCGAACCCGCGATCATTCACTAAAGCGCTGGAATCGAATCCTGAACTTTTATTATAAATTTGTTAAGTTTGAAATGAAAGCAATTAAAGATTAATTCGAGCAAAAAAATAGAAAAAATTTATCTTAATTCTAGATATTTTGAGATTATATCACTGTCTTAAAGCTAAGTTCGTATTATATGCTGAAAACTTATGCTTGAGTTACGCGAATCAGAGATCATGAAATGAATAGCTTTTGATTTAATAGATTAATAAATTAAAGAAAACAAAATTACATTATTAATGGGCGGAAATATTGGGTCGGTTTGATTTGTATAGCTATAAATATTTTCAACTACTTGTGCGATCTCTGTGTTAACAGTGGGTTCACTCGAGCCTTCATTAGTGTCGTCCCAATGCTGTGAAAGCGAAGAAGCGGTTCTTATTTCGACTTTAATGTCGGAGTCAGCGCCCGAAGAGCCCGAATCCATTACCGAATGATGATGTTTTGTCGAAGATGTTCCACTTGACACACCTTTCTTTAGATCATTTTCATAGATATTATTATCTACTGTTGATTTACGTTTCATACATAAGATTATTATTATAGTGGAGGCTATTATGAAAACTATGCCGCATATGATTATACCAACGGTTAGCACCAGTGGCGAAAAGTTAGCTATAATTTCGATAAAAAATCTCAATAAAATATTTTATCTTAATTGTTAATAATGTTAAGTGTTGTGTATTTTTTATTGGGTTTAAATTTTGTCGATTTTTATTGAGGATTTTTGTCGCTTTAGGTTTACTGCAATTTTCTTATTGTATCCAAAAGCTGTTGATAAACTTTTTTTACTTTATGGTTAATGAACTTTATGTTAAAATGTTATGCGGAATAAAAAGCTTGAAATCATTCTCTTTGACTCCGTTTTCATGACTTAAAAATAGCTTTTCTTCTCTAATGAAAAGCAGAGACGCTTATCATGAGAGAAAATAAATATCATTTTTTATATAGCGCACAAAAAAATTATTACAGTGTATAGAAATTTATTCAGAGAATTCATCTGAAAAAATACTTTTCTCGCTTCGCACACATTCTACATATCAATGACTTATCAGAACGAAAGATATATTACACACGAATTTTAGGCGTTAACTCCTAAATACACCTTTTATTCTGGGATAAAATAGCTTTTAATCCATTTAACTTGAATGCAAATAAAATGCAAAAATCTATGTTTGTTAGCCATTAGTTAAGCGATTTTCAAGTTGCAAAAGAACTTATAAATTAAGTTTTAAGTAGCTTTCAAACAGAAAGGAAGAGAGAAAATTTATTAAGGAAAATAAATACTGACTACTAGTGGTCGGTATTTCCGGAAAATGATATTCTCGAGACTCGTAACAAGTAGTCTTGAATAGTTCTGGATTTTCAGTTATCAAAGGTTCAAAATTAATAAATTGAGTCAGATTTGTCACATATTTTCCATTAAAGTTAGAAACAGTACTAAATTATCATAATAAAAAGGATTTGCATTTTGTATTCTATTCGTCAAAATAGGGGTTTAAATTTTGTATATAAAAACTTTAAATTTTCCGAAAATATTGTATAAAATATGATGGAAAACACAACCCGATCGAGACTCACTCAGCACTACATATTATTGTTTTGATAAAAATTTGCGGCTTTTCTTGAGATAAGATTTTTTGGAGGAGAAAATGGGTTATATCTAAGGGTGGAGTAAAAGCGGAAGCATTGAAGATCTTAATAGATATCTATTTAATTGTCGGCAATTGATTAATGAATATTTTTCTAGTTTTGAAAAGCCTTAACAAATAACATTAGCACAAGTATAGAGTTGAGCGAAAAAGCAGTTGTATAACATTTTGAGAGGTCAATTTATGTATTATATGAAAAAAGGCGTATTGGCTACTGTTGATAGTGTCAATATACGCCCCTTTAGCCAGAGTTCATTCATTGTCAGATTCAATGAGAATTCAATCAAATAATTATAATCATAACGCTATTGGCATGTAATAAAACTTTTTTCTTAAGTTCTAACTATATCTATGTCTGTATTAATTCAATATAAATATAACGTGAAGTGAAAAAATTGAATGAAGTAGTAATGGGAATGAGAGAGATATAACGTTAGATAATAATAAAAAAGTAGATTAGATATTAAGCCAACTCATTCTCTCAGGTCTTTTATTCAGTAGTTATATTCGCTTGTATTTCATGCACGAAAAATATTTTTCTCGCTATTAGTTTTAGTTTTCGAACTTATGTTCACCAGAATTGTCACGAAATGTATAGAAATATATAAAGCATATTCTTTTCCTCCTCTTTCACTGTCTGTACAAAAGTATTGAAAGATCTCTATCAAAATTTGATAGCGCTTTTCTTACTTTCTTCTATAGATTGGTTAATCATTTCTATCTATTCGTGTGTTTAATGCAATAGTTTTTTCAATTTTTTACTTACTTTCTTGAACTAATGTTATAATACGTGAATCGAAACCGTATTGATTCCAAACCGAACAGTTATAGGAACCGAAATCGGACTAAAAAGTTGAAAGACAAATAATTTAATATTAAAATTTTCATATGTCTTATGATAAAACAGTTGACAAATTTGAATGGAAAAAATTTCTGTTTCAATTAATGTCACAAAATTCAAACTAATTTTTTATCCTAAATAAACTATTTCTTTATTTTATTCCACTTTATTTGATCACGTATTGAGTCTCGGCTTCAAACATGAGGAGAAAGAAAAAGTAAATGATAGCTCAGAACTGAAAATTTGATTTCATAGATAACAAGATAAACTCACAAAGAATTCTTATGAAGCAATTATGAAATCGATTTTCTTTCTTTCTTTCTCATGAAGTTTTATTACTGAAACTTTTTTCATTCTCCCATTAAATATGCAAAAAATAAAGTTAAAGTATGTGATAATTGAGACTTGGATCCAATTTTACGAACACTTTTATTGAATAACTAATTAAGTGTTGAACTGAAACTTAATTGTTGGTCTCGTAGAAGGAGATAAAGAAATTAAATGTCTTTTTGGTTTCCTCAAAGACATGAATAGCGAGCTTTAATACGAAAATCATTTTCTTTAAATCAAGTTTCCAATATTGAGGACTAAAGTTGTTGATTGAAGTCATTTTACGAGTTTTTTTTATATAAATAGAGACTAAAAGGAATTTAGTTTATATGAATCGATCATGAAGTTTAAGAACTTTTCAGAGAATTTAAAAGTATTATAGGCTTTAAAAACAAATATTTTTTCGAATTTGTTTTTTTAGAACTTACTTATTGGTGTATAAATTTATAATTTATTAAGTTATTAAGATCTGAAATTTTTTAAATAAACATTTATCTAGTATTCAAATGAATATGAAAGCGTAGAACAAAAATTTTCAAATTCAATCAAACAAAAGATCTTTCAATTCTAGCAAAATATAAATAGATTTTTCAAAGATCATTGTTTGGATTCAATTGAATAAATCAATTACCCATTGGTTTCTATAGGTATTATATGAATAAAATATACAATAGAAAAAGATTTCAAGTTATTATTACAGTTAATGAAATTCATTCAATGAGTAAAAAAATAGAAAGTTTTTTATTTAATTACAATATATTTTTATTATTACTATATTAAAAATGACTTATAAAACCCATAAAACTTTATTGATTTTTTCAAAGTTTCTATTCATTTAATTTGTGGTTAAACTTGACAACTGAACAGATTATGAAAATAGAAGAGCGAATATTTAGTGAACCCATAATTGAAACAAGAAGTTTGATTCAAACAACAAACAAGAGATAAAATACTTACTATTTTTGATTTACGAATCACAATCATAGAGCGTAGTGTTGACTCTCCCTGAACGGGCTCTTCTATTATCTCATAGCCCTGATTGTTATCTACATCAACACTCTATAGGAAAATAAAAGTAGAGAATAAAAGCTCATAAATTAATAATAAGAAGATTGAATTTATTTATTTATTTGGGGTTTTTTTTATTTATAGCCATCAATTGTAACAACAACTACACCAAAATAATGTGTTAATGCTCTAATAAATAGGTATTATTGTTATCGTTTATCATAAACACCAAACATAAACTTATTTATAGATCAATATGAGAAGGGCTTAACTATATATTCAAATGGATATGACTTAAGCTCTTCTTACGGAAGGAAAGTTTGCTTTTGTACAAACCTGTAAGTTATGGTACCATAAAATTCTTGTCGGCGGAGGAATCGATTCTATAATACATTCAACTTTTACTGCTTCTCCATCGATGCCATACTGAACGTACGGTCTTCTTATTCGAGGCGGGCCTGAGATTATAGGTAACAAAACAATTAAATAATAAATAAGTGGTATTATTAGGTATTCAAATGAAACACGAATAAGTTATATATCAAGAGAGATAAAACTTGAGGTGTTTCATTCATAAATCAATAGCTTATAAGAATTGCACGAAAAATATATTTTTAAATTCATTCATAGTTTTGAATAATCAAATACTTCATAAAGATTTGCAGAAATTCTTTTGTAACATATTTGACTCAAGTTTCATAGAAAACATTGAAAATTTACAATTCTATATAAAACTCATTATCATAATAAATGATTTCATATTAAATCTAGACTTATAATTAAAAATTTTGGATTTGATGATATACAATGCGATAATTCATAGCATTCAACAGAGCCATTGAGATAAAAATCAAAGTTAAACTAAACATTCAGTTTGCAAAAAGCTAAAAGTCAGACAAATTTCACTTAATTAAAAACTAATTGAAACATACCTTTAATAAAGACAAGTGTTTGGGCCGAAATCTCAGGAAAGCCTTTGACAGAAGCCCTACACATATATTTTCCAACTTTCTCTCGAGTCATATCTTTGATTATCAATTCGGAGCCCGTATTCACAACACTACTTGATCCCAACATAAGCCAAGTTATATCAGGTTTAGGATTCCCGAAAACATCACACTTAAGCTTAACGTCTTGACCCAATTCCGCGCCATAAACCGAATCCATCGGCGTTTTAAAGGCCGGTCCGAACGCTATATCTAAAGTATGCTTAGCTTTAGAACTGCCGACACTATTACTGACTTCACAACTAATAACCACTCCATTCATTTCTTTAGTTAACTTTTGTATAACAAGTCTTGTCCCATGATCTCCAGTAATGATCTCATCATTTCTGAACCATTTATATAATAATTGATTTGGATTTCCATTCGCTTCGCAAACGAATGATATGTCGTCTCCTATTTGTATATGTTTTGATGATATCTTAAGCTGGACTTCGGGTGCATACCTAACTTCGAAAAGTATGTATGCATTCTTAGGCTGTTTTAGGGCTGCGTTCTCTGAACGACATGTCAGTTTTTTTCCGTCAAACTCTTTGGATGCGACGAATGTCCACTTTAGAGCTGCATTCCATCGCTTACCATCATTTAGTAATTGAGTGGTATATGAAATACCTGTAGTGACAGGATTTCCGTCACCGTCTATCCAAGTGAGCTATTAGTAGGCATGAGTGAAAAAAGTATATTTCAAATTAAGTTTTCAGACTTCAACAAAAATTTTTAAGGTATTTATGCATAAGAAGTGTTTATTAACTTTTTCATAACTTCTTATTATGAATGAAAGGCTTTTCATCTCATAAGAAATTTTCCTAAAATATTATTTTGAAAATATTGATATCACTCAATTCAATCAAAAAATACAGAATATTCTTCAAAAACCCCTTAATATAAAATGCATTAATAATTGAAAACTTCATGTGTAGAACAATTACTCAAAAACAAACTTTAAACAAATCATTTTACAAATGGTAATAAAATATTCCAATTAAAAGACAAGTCAAAAACGATTAACTCAAAAAAAGAAAACAATTTGCAAAACAGACTCAACATATTCATCATCCCATACAAGCTATACCTAAACTCCTATCCAACAGTTCTCAAAAGTAATTTATTATATTCTCACTGACAATACATTAGAATAATAAATATAAGAACTGTTTAACTTCCAGTACTATTCACTTTAATATCATTTCAAACTTTAAGGTGTGATATAAGAAAAGTTGAGCATAAAAAATAAGTCACTGAAAGCAAAAAAGCTCTGTTGTATTGCATACCTCTGCGGGTGGTTTCCCTGCGTGGGCTTCACAAGTGAGCTCAATGGTCATGCCAGCGGTTGTCCGCAGATAATCTCCTTGTGCTCTCGCCTGAACAATAATAGGCGGTTCTGGAGCTACAAAAACACCAAACGATGCACTTCGAGATCGAATACCTCGAACTCCTTCTGAAGCTCCGACTTGACATTGAAATGTTGCGTCGTCTTCGAGTGCGACCGAATTTATTTGTAAGGAATAATCACCTGAAGAATGTTTAGTCAAAAATATTAACAACTCATCTCTCAATTCAATAACTATTTTCTAAAATAATAATAGTTTTATCTATTGAATGGAAATATTCATCAATTAATACCTTCATCATCGGTACCAATCATTTGATATCTCGGAAACCCATTCAGATTACGTTCTGTTCCTAAACCAAACCCATCGCGTGTCCCTATTTTGAAAAATTTTATTTAGATGTGAAAAATCATTTGGTTTTTAAGTATTTGAAAATCTTTTGGGTTTTTCCTTTAGAAATGAAACCATGATTTTTCTCATAATAAAAATCAAATCAATTAATGTAAATAAGACTTACACTGAAGAGTTCCGACTTTATTAACTACTCTACACGGAAGTATAACTGTATCGCCAACTATTGCTGTTTTATCACTCGGCTCTATTTCGAATCTTTGTGGTAATAAACCTTTATGTCCAAAAAACAAATATAAAGTTCAAGTTATATATGGTTAACATTTTATTAAACACTTCAAAAAAGAATTTATATGAGAGCTGAATATAATATCTGAAATATTAATCATTTAAATGATAATAATCGTCAGACTAGTTCCGTGTTTTTCTATCTAGTGTTTGATACTATTTTCTTTCAAGAAATAAATTGTTCATAAGTTTTTTGATATTAATTCGTCTAAAATTTTTTAAATACTTTATTTATCCTGAATTTCAAATAATACTTATGTCTATTGATGTCATATTACTTGAGATGTTCTTTGTATCAAAAAAATATATTCTGTGTTTTGAATTGAACTCAACATTCAATACATCTTAATCAACATTAAAATAGTTATCAATCATTGAATGAAACTATAAGATCACTTTTAAGAAGCTCTTAATGCAGATTTAAGACATGCACTTATATTAAATTATCATCAATTCAGTTGTCATGAGTAGAAAAACCCCAACTGAGGTCTTAATAAGCCCTAAATGTTTATTGATTATTGAATAATGTTCTCAACTAATTAACTATTTATGAGTATTTTTATATTGATTGCATAATAAAAGCTTAGAAAATAAGTTAATTGTTAATTAAGAAATAGTTTTATATCTCACGAGAGATCGATTCGCTTAAGAGTAAACATCATATCCTCCAATTTAATAATCTATAAATTACTTAATTATTTCAATAAGTTTAATAAACTTAATCCACTCTTTGATATCAATTCAATAATTATATGTTTATCACAAATTTGGGTCATGTCCTGAAAGTTTGGCAAACTTTTAGTCAATGATTAAAAGCCGATATTAAACTTGGGTAAGAGTTTTCTTTCAGAATAAATTAATTTGTTTTCCAATAACTAGAAATGTTCGACTGTTTAATAGATATCAAGCATTTGCTATTAATTACTTGAAAAAGTTCAAATTTGTTTACGTGATGTGTATTTTTGGAAGAAATTAATCTAATTCAAAATTTTCAGATCAAATCATACAAAACAGGTTTATTCAACTATATTTCGCAATATTTAAATGAGAATTCAATTGAAAATTTACATTTAATTCTGGATAATATCGAAGATTATAAAGCATTCTGTAATTCTGCACTCAATCGATAATGATTCCAAAATATGCAAAAAAGTCTAATCAATATTCAGATTCTGGATCTCTGTGTTGCAGAAAATTATTCCTTAATAAAAATGTGTTCAATAACGAGACTTACCTGTACTTTGAGCGTTGATGAGGCACCAAATAGATGTGATACAAGTTATCCTAAACACTAAATCTATACAGTTTTGGCAAATCATTGTTGATTTGAGTTCAATATCCAAGCGATCAAAAATCCAAATGAAAAATAATTAAGTTCTAAAAACAAAATTCTTTTCACAATTTCTTCACTTAATTCATAGTTTATTCACTACTTTTGAGATTCATATGAAAAATCAATTCTGTTTATGAAGTTAAAAGTGAAAAAAATTGTTTCACTTCTTCTTCTTTTTCTTCTTCTTCTTCTTCTTCTTCTTCTTCTTCTGCTTATAATTTAATTGTTGTCAGAACTCAAATTCTGTTCATTAAAACTTTGTATCTTCTGCTCTCTTAATTGAGTTTAGTTGAGAAAAGATAGAGTCTTCTTATGTCTATCTGTAAAAAAATAAGAAAAATTACTAATCATTAAGTTTTTATTCCTCTCCAGAGAACAATTATTATTAGTTTTTCACCACAAATAGTAATATAGCTTTAAAGCTATATAAGAAAAAAGTATATTTTTCAAGAAAAAACATCCTGTCTTTGAATTTTTTCTCTCTATTTAAACATAAATATAAAGAATGAATGTATTCTGTGCTCTATTTTTCTAACCCATTACTCCTTAATCGCCAGGAATTTAAAGCCACACTTTTTTCAAGCTTTTTATTTATTTGATTCTCTTTTTTTATACTCTCATAGAAGAAGACATAAGAGATTCCAAAAGCGTTTTTCACGACAATTGAGTAGAAAAACAATTTATTTCTCTTCCGTTTTTTGAAAAGAAAAACCCAATAAAATAATTCCTAACTATAATCAAAATAAAAGAATAAAATTTAATTCAAACTAATGCTCAGATCATTAGTTTAAATATATGAGACTCTAATGAAATATAGCTCTAAAAAACAAACGGAATAATTAGACAATAGTTGGAAAAAAGTTTATGAAGTTTTCCCCAAATATTTATATTAAATTCAATGAAACAAATCAAAAGATATTGACATAAAGTACTCGAACAAGAAAAAAAGACTTATAAATTGCTATATTTTATCCACAACTTAACTCCAACTGTAAATCATAGATATATCTTCGCTGGCTTTTAATATCTATCTTCTCCTGAATTCCCCATCTTTTCTATTTGACTCATCTCTTTTCGCTAAATATCTCTAATGTTTTTTCGTTTCTCCCCAGTTGTCATTTTTCGGAAGAGAATCATATTTCATATCATAAGATGTTTTAAGGGTAGAGAAAGAGCGAGAGGGAAAAGTCATGCGATAATCAGTAGTAGAAAAAGAATATATTCTGTTTGGAAACGATTTTTTACAGATATATAAAGTTTTCATTTATGATATCAAAACATTATTATATGTTTTCTCTCTATCTTCACATATAATTTTTTTCTGATGAAAGTATAATTAATATCAAGCGTCAGGTGTGACAATATTTTTTTGTGCTGATATCAGAAAATATATATCACATAATAGTTTCGTTTTTTTCCTGAATTTAATTGCATTTTATGATCGATTTTCGAGGGCTTCGATGATAAAAATTGAGAATAATTCAACTTTTTTAATCTTTTCTAAACCAAGAAAAGCAATTTTCTTTATAAAACATAACATATAGTTTTGCTATATTTTGTTGCATTTAAAGTGCTTATCAATCAGTTTTGATGAGACTTACATTAATTGTTCAGAGAATATGATTGAAAACTAAGAAAACTTGTATAAACTTGTAATTAGTTTATTAAAAATTAAGAGATGAATCTAGAAACATTTTAATGAAAAACTAGTCAATCAATCATTTGATGTCAACTTTTGGGAAATATGCAAAAACTCGAGAAATTTATTCTCATTATTAATAATATCCAACTTTAATATCAAGTAAATTAATACGAAAATCACTGAACAAATAATTCTCTAGAAAAGCAAAAAAGGTTGACTCTAAATAAAGCAAAGGCTTTAATAATGTTTTGCTCATCATTACTGAGTTTATAACCAGAAAATAATTCATGCGTAACAAGAAAATTAAGCTCAATTTTTAGTAGCAATTACTCTGCGTTTTGCAAATTTAAACAAAAATTTTCAAAAGTATCT
This sequence comes from Camisiidae sp., assembly GCA_034696325.1. Taxonomy (NCBI): domain Eukaryota; kingdom Metazoa; phylum Arthropoda; class Arachnida; order Sarcoptiformes; family Camisiidae; species Camisiidae sp. Next base: position 19,118 of record JAQFZT010000060.1, on the reverse strand, counting down.
AAAAAAATTCAGTTTAAGCACAACTAAAAATTTGAAAACAAAAATAAACTTGTGGTATATGTAACAAAAAGGTACAAAGAATTAAAGGGTCTCAATTTGAATTTGTATTTTGCATTTAATATCTGGAAAATTCATGATTAATACATATGAATTGAGACAGATATAACAATAAATCATCATTTATGTTATTCGAGAATTAATATATAAATTATATGAAAATTGACAAGTCATATTCAAATAACAGAACAAATCAATATGATATTTAAGTTTGAAACTCAATTTTTCTTTCAAATCATGTAATTCTTCATAAATTACACTATAATTCAAGTAATTTTGTTGACTCCCATTGAGTTTGTTGAGTCCCATATTGAACAAACTGAAAATGCATTGTGTGTTCATTTAAGCAAAAATAAAAACTCTTTTACTTACATCGCATAGAAATGTAATTGAAATTAGTGTCGCATAAAGTTAATTAAACATCACATCAACAACAGTGCTATCAAGGGCTTAGAGTTCTAGAGAGTTAGAGAGTAAAAGAAAATTATAGCACACAAAACACAACACATAACACACACATAAACAGGAATTCTATGGTGTGTGCCATCAATTGGGGGCAATATATCACTGATGAAAAGGAGTGCAACTTTTCGCTAGACTATTGTTTAGCTTAAAGTTGGGAATACAGACACCGGCCGAAGAATGCAGGAGATAAAAGAGTGGTGAGAGTTAAGGATAGATTTGAACCCAATGATAGACTTCTGTTAGAAGTGAATCAAATTGATTTCGCATCAATTTTAAGCGGATTAATGCCATATGAAGAATATTTATCTATGATATCGGGACAGAAGAAGCAATTTTTTGCTTCTTCTGCTGTCTCTCTAGCTTTCAGACACTCTTGACTCATATGACTTCTTGAGTATAAGTACAGGAAAAGATATAAATTATATGATTAACCCGAATATGATAAATATTAATACGTCTTTTTGCTCAATGGCTAAGATTTTTTCCCTATCTTTCAAACAGTATCTCAAAGACTTATTTCTTGACTAAACCATTAGTTGAACCAAAACTCCTTTTATGGTAAAAGCTGTTGATTAAAACCAGAATAAATTGGATACAAACGACTATTTACTGATTAATATCTTGATTTACTTTTAATTTCATAAAAAAGAAGTTTTTAAATCCTGCTTTTCATAAAGTAAAGTAGTATTATGTAAAAAATGCAAATCCATTGATAACCTTAATATTCAATGTCAAGAAAAAAGAAGTATAACTTATTTATTTCTTAACATTCTTATAATGAGATTATCACTCATTTTTCAAGAAAATTGAGAACTCATTTAATTTTTTTATTCGTTTTTAAAAAAACTATTTTTTTATAAGGAGTAGTTATAAAGTTATTTAACTGTATATAACATAAGGGAATAACTTTTGGGATATTTGATCAATCATTTAGAGGTTATAAGTTATTTGACACATGGGTTACACAGTAAGCGATAATCGCATCAGAGACTGAAGACTGTAAGAGATGAAGAAGAAGAAAAATGTCTTATAACGCTATCTTATAGTATAATATCGTATATTAAGATATTAAATGTCGATAACAGACCCAAATGGAAATGGAGTAAGAAATTGATGGATAAATAACAAGATTTAGATATTATAGGCAACAGTTTGTAGTAATAAATGTATCCAATGATGTGAGAAAACTAATATATATATCAGATTATACTTGTAATCATATATATAATACCCCTTTGAGTGTGAGAAATATAGCTAAGAATCAATGGCCTCAATCTCAGAATCAACAAATTCTATGGTTTTCAGGGGTTCTATGATTTTTGGTTTGAGTTTAATATTTTAAATAAAGTGTCAAATACTGCTTGTCTGTAAAACTGAGATATGAATTAATAGCTGCTATTAATCTACTTATTATTCTGAATAATTTTCAAGCTCTGTATTAATTCCTGGCATGAATTGACACAAATAATCACTGTTTCCAATAGTTTTATTAAACAATAGAGATTTTCTGCTCAAATAATTCCTTTTAAAACCTAAATAGTAAACAATTGAAACCATTTTGAAACTAAACACCAATTCTGTTTCTGTGTTATAAATATATTTTTGTGTGTTTTAAAAGTGCATCAGTTTATAGTTATTATGCGTCGAAATATTTATGCTCTACTACTTTGCAGAGTATTTGTTTTTAGGTTGAATTTTAGTAGAAAAAAGTTTTTTGGCTCAGATTCGCAGTTCAGAAGCAATAATAATGATAAAAGTTATAGTAATAATCGTTTTCAATGCAAAAACTAATATCACTCCAGAATCTAGAGTTACAAAAAGTTAAATAAAGAGAGAAATAAATGGGTTCTTAAGAAAACGCATGAATACTAACATATATTATTATACATGAGTTTTGCATTTGAAACCAACTCTAAAATTAGACCAAAGAATGAGAGCTGAAATTCTTGAGCTATTCCTGTGGTATCATATTATTGAAAAAGGAAACTATTTTTGAAATATAATAGTCGGACACACTTTATGGCTAAAAGTGTTATGCCTTCAAAGCTTTATTTGTTTTTCAAATAATTCCGGCCCTAAAATGATGTGCACTTTCGGCAAATATTTCCTAATAGTGTATCCCTTTTTGAGAAAAATAATTTAACCTAAAAGTTATAATTACTTCTCAAATAATTTCTGCCCCTAAAAGGTGTACACTTTCGAAGAAATATTTTCAAGAGTGTATCCCTTTTTGAGAGAGAAATTTTGCCGGAATTAAGGAAAAGCAAATATAAATACCATTGACTTTAAGTGACCATCAATTGGAAGAACGGATTCTGAGGTCTGCTCTTTAGGGTTTGGGAGACGTTAGAGAATGATTGAGAGCTCGGAGGAGGAAAAGGGTGTTTCTGTAACAACAATAATAATAATACTACTACTACATAATGGACACATCTGGTGACCAAACCATCATATATTTGTTTGTATGTCTTCTTCAGTTACAGGAGTTTCAAGAGAAGAGTTAAAATAAGAGGCTCTCTGTGTTTGACTCTGAGTAGCATAAGTGGAATGACTGTTGAGTAAAGACTGCAATTACTAGAAATATGTGGTACAGTATAGTCTCATTAGATGGGAATTTGAATAATCTGTTGGGAATATGTTCTCACAACTGTTTTGTTTTTGGATTTAAGAGTTTAGAGACAGTAATATTAATTAGATATCAGTTTTTGTTGACTTATATAAGTTTATTTTTCTATTATTTTTGAGATTTGGCGAACATTTATCTCATTTATAAAATAAGTTTACAGATTATTCATTAGATTTGAATCAATTGACTTATAATTTCAAATATATCGCAGGCAAATGTGTGATAAGCATCATAAAAATGGCATTCATTCAAACCAACTTTCAAGCTGTAATTAGTGATAAGATAAGTTTTTATGAATTTTAACTTGTTTATCATGCTGTTTCTGATAGATATTCCCAAATAAAACTTGTATATTAAATCAAATATTTGCATTGAATAACGATTCCTAAAACAATTTTTAACAACTGAATAACTGATTTTACAACTAATTATATGGTTTAATATTGAATGAGTTATTATTATACGAGAGACTGGAAGCGTTACACAGACTTCGACACCATTTTTGAAAAATACGTTTTAATAAAGGTCTAGACTTTTTTAATGTTTAATTAACTTTTCTCGTTAAGATAAAGGCTATGAAAAAACAAAAAATATTTTGTTTGATAACTATTGAGATCAATCATATTTTCTGAGCTGAAATGGGTTTGAAAAACGATTCTCATTGTTTTCAAAGAAAATTTTCATCGAAATTTTCACTCCTTTGTCAAAGCATAGAATTTTGTAACCAAAAATCATATGTGGATTAAAAAAAGTCAAATTTCTTAAATTTCTTTGACAGCTATTAATTAACTTTAACCTTCTTTTAAAACAATTTCTTATCCAAACCTAAAGATCCAGTTTTTTTCAGTACAAAAATCGAGAAGAAAAAGACTTGAAAAAACTTTAGTCTTTTTTATCTCTTAACTCGTCGATTGATTTATTTTAGTAATTGTTGTGCTCATAGGCTTCTATTTTCTTGAAAAAAGAAATAATTTTCATGCTCTTCTTCCTGAGCCCATCAGCAACAACAACATCATCAGCAGCAGCATCAACATTAAGAGACATAGAGATAACACCAGAAGTAGAATAAGATAACAGAAAAAGAAAAAAAAATTAAATAAAGAAAACTTTTTCCACATTCGAGACCCCAATAGATGATGATAAAGGCTATATATATTAAGGCCTTATATAAGACTCTACTCCTAAACGACATCGCATTCCTAGCAATCGGTTAAAGGGATAATAAATTTGTGAATGCCTTTAAGGTAGAGTTCAGTTACAGGGAATCAAAGTTCGCACAATTATATGTCTTATAGTTAGAGATTTTCATTGAAGTGTTTAATGTTTGTTAACATTGAGTGAGAGAATGCGGACTTTTCTCTTGTCTCCCAGTCTTTGAGGGACAGCTTCTCTTAGGAATAAAAACTTGTATTATTTTAATTGAGATTATAATATCATCGATAATATGGAGCACACAATATGTAATAATAGTAATAGTCTTTTACTTCCGTTTTCAGATCTTGTTTTAGGTTTTGATTTATTTGTTTTTCAAGTCTATTCAAAAGATTTAAATTTTTTTCTAACTTGACTTCAGAGTAACTTTTGGTTTAGTTTGAGATAAAAGAAAACTAAACAATAATCTAAAGATTATTATATAAGATATTTATTCTCTGAAGAGTAAAGCTTTCTTTTGTTATTGAAATCATTTTCTGATTAAAATTTATTGATACGGAAAATAAACTTCTTTTTCATCTTTTTCTTAAATAAATAGAGAAAAAATTTCAAAAGCTTTTCTTTTTGTATGTTTTAGTGCTCAAAATATAGAGGAATTTAAGAATAACTTAAGCAAAAGAAATATTAATGTAAATTAAAGTAAAAATTCTTTATTAAGTCATTTAGTTGTCCTGTATTGTAAAAAATAAGATAAGAAGTTCAGGTACTGTACTCTTAGTATTAGAATTTGAGGAAAGTTTTTGAGAATAAATATTTGTCAAGCAATTAATTTCTCATTTAAAACAATTAAAATCTAATCAGAATCTAGATCTACATAAAAAAGAAGAATCATATGAATATTATATATTTTAAAAATCAGATCAAATGCTAATTTAATTTTTAAAATATAAGAATTATTTTAAACTTTGTGTAGCATAACTTGAATCAATTGTTATTGAAAACTAAGTTTCGGTTTTGCTTTCAATATATGAAAAACAGATGGAGGAAAAAACTTTAAGGAAAGTAAAGATTAAATGCATAGCAAAGAAAAATTTTCTTTATATTTCATGCAAATCACAAATGAAGTAATATTATTATGAAGAGAAAATAATCTGCATAAATATAATAATAATAAGAATATAAAGGTTTTGCACGCATTTATTGTGTATAAAGAAGTGAAACTCTATATAGTATTATCAAAAAGTTATGTCATTCATGTGTAAAAAGAAAAAATCTTTACGAATAACTTAAGCAATTGATTATATAATATATGACATATTTTTAAATAATAAAAAAATTTTAATGGAAAGAAGGAAAGATTTCAATGAAAGAATATCGAAACCTATTCTTGAATATGATTTTTAGTGATGATATTACAAGAGATCTGAGAGAAAAACTTTTTCTAAAATGTGAAATTCATCTGAATTCTAGTAAACTTTTCAGAAATTACTGTATTAAATATTTTAATTATGAAAATGTTTTAAATCCCAGTTTAAAGTTTTGGGAACAAATGTAACGAGTAGTGAAATTTTGTTTCAAAATAGTTTGAAAATAACAAAAGCAAACATTCATAACATTAAACAAAAACTGCTTCTAATCAGTCGAAAACATCATAGCTATAACAGAATAGGCATTGGATTCATAATAATCTCACTTCAATTAGGCTTTTAATACTCAGAGTCTAACAGTTAGACACGGAATCCTATTTATGGTCTAATTTACAGTTTTCTATCACACATACGAAGCATTTCTATCTTTATCTCTTTTGTTTTGAGGCAATTTTGTTAATTATCTCAATTGAATACAAATTTATGGCTTATTATTATTATTATTACTATCAGTAGTTTTATAACCAAAAACTTTATTATCATTAACACAATGTTATATTCCAATCAACTCATCGAATATTATGCTCTAAATCGAGTCCTGTTTATAACAAGTCTAGAAAAAAAAATTTTCTCATTGAAGTTCAAATCGATCCCAATTTTTAAAACATGAATTATCCTTAACTTCTTATATATTCGTTTTTAATAAGCCATTAATTCAGAGTTATCTGTCTCGAAAACTAAAGCCAAATATTAACTCAACAAAAAAGTTATCAAACATTCAAAATTATAATAACTCTTAATTGTCATTGAGTCTCCTTCAAGTCTATGCAGCCATACATTTATATTACTCTTAATTCTTTACGTGTCATTTATATAATTACCACTTCTTCTCTCAACTAAAACTTTCTACAGGTCCAAACTTTTCTGTACCTAAGCTTCAGGCCATTCAAAAATTAGTTGCATAGCTCGCTATGTCGTTATATATTTCTCTCTCTCTCTCTCTCTCTCTCTCTCTCTCTCTCCCCAACTATTTAATGTTCAAATGCTTTGAACACACAATTGAAAAATCGTGTGTTCAGTAGTTTTGTAGTCTTTGTGTATAATACGAACTAATAGTTACTGACTATAGTAGTGGTTAGTGTTTAAGGGGAGAGAAAAATGTTGCCGAAAGGCCTAAACAGCAGAAAAAACTATCATCCAATCGAATATATTCGACAGACAAGTTTTTCTTCTTTTTTTTATTTCTCTTTCTTCTCTTCAATGCTTATATACTTCAATACGTATTCCATCGCTGAAAATAGTATAGAAAACAAAAAATTTGTTGAACTCTTCGCCAAAACGCGAAGTTTTAGTTTTAGGATAACTTATAAAAGACTGAACACGAGTTTTCAGTGATAGAGAAGAGACAGAAACTCATGATGACTATGAAAATGATTGGAAAATAGATAACTTTTATTTCTAGTTTTTATTATTATTATTTCTCGTTTATTCTCTGCATCTCTTCTTTCAAAGTTTTCGTTTTCGTTATCTCTCTCTATCTTCTGGATGTAGTAAACAGTGGAAAAGAGATAACAATTTGAGTAATTGTTTCGTTTTTACCTTGTATTGCATTTTCATCTTATACTTGATTTTTTAAGTATCGTTTTTTTACTTATTTCGAAAATTTAAAGTTTAATAAAAAAGTATTTTGATATCTACTCAAAAAAAACTTCAGTAAAAAGTTCAATTCATACTGAATTACGTGGAAATAAATACAGAGTTTGTAGAGTTTAAACCAAATCTTTTCATAATAATTTTCACAAAACATAGAAATTTCCTTAACGTTAAGTTGTAGTTAAATTAAAATTCAATACTAAAAATTATTTAAAAATAAAAAATATTCTATTCGTTATGATACCAGAAAATTGCGTTAAAATTAACATTTAATCTTTCCTAAAACTTCAAAATAGATTTTAAAAAGTTCTGTTAACTTTATAATAATGTTAAGCAAAATCATCGGGAATTCTAAGCATTTAATTTCTCTCAAATCAAATTAGTTGAATAGAATTAATTAATTTTGAAAATTGCATTAATACAAAAAATGTCTTTTCAAGCATCCGAACAGAGATGAGACAAATGATTGGAAGTGACAACGCGTGAAAGAGAAGTGGTTTCATTATGATAAGTAACTAGAATTTTCTGGCGTGAAAAATGTTTTATATCTATCTAAATAGAAAAGCGAAAGTCTTCAGTAGATTTTCATTTTGTATGAGTTATTGAACAAAGCGATAGGTTTTATGAATACATCAATATTTTTGATTTCATGAAATGTCATTCCAGTTATTGCTGTTTCAAATGTATGCATACTTTTATAGTTATATCTATATTAGAGTTTCAAACAAGGCTTGAACTCAATTGGATTTTTCATAGATTCGAGATATTCAAAAGCAGAGAAAAAACTATTTGTTTTTCAAGAATATTAAGTGAAACAAAACGTTAGCTTTGATTTCCCTATTGATCAAAATTTGAATTTTAATTCCAGAAAAACATTTTGAAATAAATATTTTAATACAGAATTTCTTTTCTAATATCTAATTCTGTTGAATAAATTTAAAATCTGATGAACTCTAAGGAATAATATAAGTAGTTTTTGTTATAAACCTTAACCCATATTATCATAGACTCTAAAAATCTACAGAATTTTTAAAGAGTATATATTTAAAAAGTGAGACTATATTTTTGAAACTTGACTTATAGTCAAAATAAAAGCTTCATATTTATAGCGGGAAAATATAAGATAGAAAATAAATTCATGTGTCGCTTATGGCAAATAAAGTGATTTCCTTTTTCAGCAAATGATAATATGATGGAATAGTGTGTAAAAAATAGTGCACACAAGAGATGAGAGGCGAGTCAGAAGTGAGAAAATGTTTAATATATATGAGATGAAAATCAATCAATTTTAGGGCAAAGTTTAGCTCAAAAATTCTGTTAAAGCACTGGTTTGTGGTCAACAGTGAGAAATAGATTGATAGCAGAGTCAAAGCTATGAGATATTCACACGACAGACAAATGTAAATATTTCGTTATATCTCTATATATATATATATATATATGTATTTTTGAGATTAAATGCTTGAGGCGTTCGCAGAAATTAAATGCGGACCTAAATGTTAAAAAAGTTTGGTGTTTGAGATAAACTGTGAAAACTGTTTGAAGTGATAATGATATAGTGGATCAATGCTTGTGTAATATGTCGCTCAAGTTGGAGAGGATTCGGAATCTGTTTCTGATCAATGTAAATACTATCGAATCCTATTTAAACAAATTTTGGTCAAAATATTTATATAAGACATTTTTTTCAGTCGTTTTATACTTCAAAACTCTTTGAGAAAATTGAATTTTAGACAAAATTCATCTATAAAATCATATTTTCATTTCAATTCAGAATTTTGATAAGAAACTTATGTTAAGTAAAGCATTGATTGTAATTGAGTTTAAGGTAAATTCTAACTCATGAGAAAATTTTTCATCTGAAAGACCTCTTTTGTATTATCCCGTTATATATGAAATATATCCTGACTTTTTCATTTAAATGGTTGTTGCCATAGAAACTATTGTTTACATATGAAAATCATATTGAGATGAGAACCTGAACATCACTTACACTTCAAACTATAATACTATCTCATCATTTGTATGGATCCCTTTTTCTATTCTAATTTTTATTCACTCTTCAACTTCTATTAATTTCAACCTTATTCTTATTGCTTCTAACTTTTCATCCTATTATTTGAGATGAAAAGAAATTTTGTTCATGTATTTTCTCTTTAATCAAATTGAAGTGATATTAACATTCATGGTTTTATGAAAACTTCTGTACTTATCAAATAAATTTATCCATTATTTGATTTTTCTTTTAGAAAAAGTCTATTCTGTTTAATTGAGCGCTAATAATAATGCGGTTGTTTATAAAAGCAATGAAAAGAAAAATCTTTTTTCTCTTTCTCTCTGTTATTCATTCTCTAAAACCTATTCTTCAGCGTTAAGTTTGCCCAACATTTCAGTTTAAATAGAGATAGAGAAAGGAAAACAAATTAATCGATTTTTTTATCTATCTGTTTAACTAATAAAACAAACAAAAACCGAGAGATTATTTGAGCTCAAATTTTGAGCCTTAATTAAAAACACAATCTTTTTAAGCAATATTCAGATTGAAATTTCAGTAAAACAATTAGTTGAGGGAATTCTGAGTTTCAAAGAATTTTTTCTTATATTCTTGACTATACTGTTAACTCTAATCCTGAAACATAGAGATAACTATAAACAGTTGGATAAAAAAGCAGTTCAACTGTTTGTTTATCTAACTTTTTAAATAGTCATTAGAATTTCTTCATGTCTTCCTCTCATTCCTTATTCAAGAAGTGGAATCACTTAAATTGTTTTTGTATTGCAATTATTTTCACAGCTATTTCTCAAATAGCTATCGGAATATTCTTTTTCCATCTATTCCTAGAACAGCAGCAACAAAAACAACTAATTAATGGCTGACAAAGAGTGGAAAAACGCTGAAGAAATTCAATTATACAACAACTATAATATCGATTCTGAGAGCGAATATCGAAGAGATAGTGAAAGAAGTTGTGAGTATTTCAAAGAAAAATCGAATCTGAAAACTAGTAAAGAATAACGGAATCTATACATAAACTTATATAAACTTTTCGCCATTAGTAAAAGCGAAAAATACATACATTTTATGCAATTAATGATCGATTTAATAATTTGCTGGAGAATGAACTTAATTGAAAATAATGAAAGCTAGAGATATAGACAGAGAGACAGAACGTAAAAGTAAAATCAATTTTTTCTAAAGCAAAAAATATTCTGTTTGTGATTTATTGCATATCAGATTAAAAGTTTAGTTATTTATCATTCAAATTGGAAGGGAATTTTGGATTAAATAAAATTGAAATTAATTTACAGAAGAATAGGATAAGTATTACGCGTTTAAAGCTAACTATTGTCCCATTTCTTTAATAGAAATTGTTTCAATTACTTAATTATAGCGTTGAATAATTTTTATGGAAATATTTAATATAAAGTTTACATAAATAATGAAGACATACCTTATTAGTGAATAAATCATTTTAAAACTTTTTTTTGCAAACGTTTTTCAATTAAGTCAATAGTACTCTAAAGTTGAAAAATGTTTCTCTTGAATCACTTGGAAAGCAATAATTAACATAATCACAGTTTTCAGTACGACTTGTAAATCAAATCAGTTTTTAATAATACTGATAACTAACAAACACATTAAAAATCAAGAGTGCATTATTCACTTATTATCAAATGTGATATCAGACCAAAAAAGTTTATAATTTATTATTTTCTTCAAAAATCTTAAATATTTAGTTCAATGAATGCAAGAAAAGCATTAAACAAGTCAGAGAAAAATAAGTTTAGACCAGAAAAAGCTGTCATTTATTTAATTCACAGCAGAAATGAAGGGATAGAGATATAAGAGATAACTGTTAGGGTGTAATCATATTAATAAGAATAATAGGATGCGATCCAATGATCAGCAAGAGTTTGGTCAATACGGCGCCAACACATAAGTGGCATAAAAGTCGAAACGAATTTTTCCCGTTGTTTCACTTTTCTCTTTAACTGTTGTCTATCCCTCACTCTTTTACTCTTGTATTCGAGAGAGAAGAGAATAGGATATTGAAGGAGTCGTTTAACTCTAGAGATAGAGCTTGAGATGATGATAGAGATGGTTGAGAGTGAGTGAGAGGATGGAGAGGGAGGAGGAGAGGATTATTAGTACCCGATTGAGAGGAAGTGGTGGAGAGTTTTGAGAGCAGATGAGAGTATGGCTAAGATTTTGGGGGCCTTTACGACATGTCTCAATTTGGAAGTACAAAATCTAAAGCTTGTTTAACACACTTTTACTATACGGTTCATTATAAACAGTAGTTAATCCACGGTTTTCTCAAACTATTGCAAAACTTTATGCTTAGCTAAAAGTTCAGTGAAAATTTTTGATTATTGCATTTGGACGTCATTTTGGAAGAAAATAGAAACTAATCTAATCAAATTAAAATCATTCTTCGTTTAAAATAGGATACCTTTTTATATAACATACATTCTTAAAAAATGTAAACTTTTATTAACTTTAGTTGCAGTTCAAGTTCAATAAATGTTTTAATTATTTACATAAATAGAGTTCAATAAATTTGTTAATTCAGATGTTTTGAATTTCGAAGAGTAGCCAAACTTTTTGGGGTTCAGGCTATAAGTTGAAAGTCGAGGGAATGATATGAAACAGACAAAAACATAAAAGTTTAGTAATAATAATAAGTAGTGTTTAAATGTATTTCCCTTTTCAGATAAATAGGAGTTGTTTGGAATGTTACGACTGATGATAACATATTGAAATGTTTTGTTCTTCAACTTCAATCCCTATCCCTTCAAGTAATGACAAAATTTTGCTAACGTTTAGAGCAAAACTGCAGAGAAATAGTTAAGGCTTTGAATTTACGCTTAAGATTGAATGAAAGAAAATTCTTGCTTATGGTGTTGTTATATAAATAAACTGTTTGAAAGATTGAAATTAGTTTATAATATGTTGTAAGACACACGTCGAGTAAGAGATAGAGAGTTGATATTTGTTATAAGAATTTCAGTTTAATATTTAGTTTATTGAACTTTTGGAATAGTAGTTAAACTTTCGATTGGCTTATAAGAAAAGTTTATCTCAAAACTAATAATAAACAAAAATATGAGAACATAATAGTAGCTAAAGTTTATTCAATGAAATAGGTTTTCATGTCTGAGAACCCCCTTTTCTCAATACATTTCAATACTGATAGGTTTATTAAACTTTAATATCAATTATAATTATGTTGTTTCACAACTACTTTAATTTCATTATTAAAACCTGATTTTATTCGAGATTAAGATAAAAAATAATGAATACATTTCTTGATAATTAAACTAAACTAATGAAACTGAGTCTAAACAGTAAGTCAGAAGACAAATATTTAATTTATAACTAGTTTTGTATCTCTTGAATGTCTTAATAGATATGATTTATTCAGTTATGAGAATAAAAACTAATGACAAAAACTTATATAACGATAGTATAACTCAATATTAAGACAGGAGAGGAAGAGATAAGCAATAAATGAATATTAAATACCGTTTAGGATCAGAAATATGTGTTATGAGAGTCATGATTGTCGACAAAATACGTGAATTAAATCATTCCTTACATACCGAGCAATAGTAACAAGTTTAATATCAGTTGTTTCAGTACACTGTTTGACACTATTTGGAAACATATGTCCATTGAATCACTTTCGAGATCAAAAACAAATCTTTTTATATGTAATATATTTAAGCGAAAATTGACACTCAATATGAAGAACACAGAATTGTTTTCTTCCCATTTGTAGTCGAGTTATTTCTCTTACTAAACAAATTGGAAGAAATCAAAAATATATGAATTTTTTTATTGATTTTTACTCAAACTATACTTTTTCACCTGAAAATATTTCAAGTATTTATTAAATATTTTTTGGTTGTTTGATATTAAGCTGAATTCAGGGTTTTGTGGTTTTTAAACTTGAGAGACTGTTACAAATCTATGAACGCTTTTTCAAATAAAAGTCCAAATTCTGAGAAAAAAGATTTCCCATATGTTTATCTAATCATCAAAAGGCTTAGTAATCGAAGTGTCAGGTTTCAAATTTCATTATAACTTATTCTTAGTAATATTTTGTTTATTGATTTATGCAGTTTTTTTCATTTAATTAGAATTAATGTCTTCTTTACTAAAAATTCGATATTAAGCTAATTAAATAAAGTCTAATAATTGAAAGAAACAGAAAAATATTTCTCATCAGAACTGAAAGCACTTAACATTAAGTATAACTTTTACACGAAGAAAAAGGTTTCATTTCTTCTGTATATCAACGCATAGAATTGCAATTGAGAAATATTTTCAAAGACAGTATACATAATGAAGACATGAATAAATTTAACTATTAACTAAGAGACAAAAAACTAACTCTAATAACAGACTTCCTCATTAAAAAACAATAAAACTATCTCATGCTAATCATCATAATAAACATTTTTCATAATTAATATCTTGTTTATAATAAAAGTCAATTAGTTTTATTAAAACAGAAAATTAAGGAAAACATTTTTTTTCTGAAAGTAGGCGATCAAAAAAAATCTTTTTCTCTATAATTGATTTTGATGTTTGATTAGTTGACAGCAATTATTACAGAATTCCTTTGAAATAGGACTTAAGATCAAAAACATATCAGACAAAATATTTTGAGGAATTTATTTGATTATAAATCTTAATGTAATCATGAATATAGTTATCGATCGAAAACTTTAGACTTCAAGACTTAATTCAATTTTAGATTAATATTAGATTTCTATCATTAGGAAGTCATACATTTTTCAATTAACTAATAATTTTCTTAATCCTTTTAATTATAATTAATTAGTATTCAATCTTCAATTAACTCATAAGAGATGTGCATTTTTAATAATATTATCAAGTCTTACTCAATATTGAATTAAAACAATTGTTTTGAATGCAATCAATACCAAACTTTTAAATTATAAACTTTGAAAACTGCCTGAAATTCAAAGCCTTGTTAAGAAATAAAAACTTTTCAGTAACTTTTGAAACTGAATAAAAAAATTTATTCAAACTTGAGTCTAATGTTTTACTTTCAAATCGATAGAAAATATCAATAAAAAAGATTTTAAAAATGTTTTCGTTTAGTTTCTATCTCTGAAAAAGCTTTGCTATAAACATTTGGGAATATATGAGAGACGAGCGATTCCTGAGTTCAATGATTGAAATTTAAAACATAAAACTTAAAGTTATAACAAAATAGTAATCAAATACCACATGAAAATTCAAAATTCAAAATCTGGTCATTTTCATAGATATTTCTCTCTATGACTTACCGTTTGGTCGAATTTTTTCTATGCTTTGAATATTTTAGTCAAATTTCATTTCAGCAAAAATTTGGAATTTTCAACGATTTTCTTATTTCTAAAATACAAAGAAAAAAATCTTAAATTAGTGTTTCTTAATCAATAAGCAAAAACAATTTTTTATTGTATAAAATAATATTTGTTTTTCAATGCAATAAACATTTCACTCGACATATATTTCATATTTCATTTGATTGAATTTGTGTTGACTCTGTTTCTGATTCAAAATTCTCATGTGAAAAATCATTATTAAGTGATGAAAAAATAATATTTCAATTTTTATTGCTCTCTTGAGACATATTCTCATGTCTGGTATAAAGTTTGATAAGCAGTTCGCTCTCCGAAAGAACGGAAGTTTAAGGCAATGAAATATCGAGCAAACGATAAGACACCATAAAAATAGAAGTTTTCGCTATCAATCTGTTTATTTAATTATTAAGGAATCAATTTTCAGTATAAACAGAACTCTTCCCTAATCTGTCGAGACATGAGAAACATTAGAGAAAAAATCCTCTCATTTTGAAAGCATGATAAAAATGTTTTTGAGGATGAATATGTATCAAATTTTTCAACTCAACAAATGCTAGAGTACCTCAAAAACTTTGTCACGTAAACAACCTTTGAATAAATAATCAATAGTTATTAGTATGTAATCAAAAAACAAATTTTTAGACCTAAAAACTAACAGTTTTTGAAGTGAAGGAAAACAAAACTTAATATTATTTTAGGAAATTTTTTTCTCTAATAATGAGGAAGTCTCTTAATAGGAGTGTTGTATGAGATTTAGTATTATTTTTTCCTATTAAAAAAGCTGATATTTTTAGTCCCCATAAGAATACCACTTCATCTCTCATATTCATTGATGCGATTCATGAACTTTCTATACATACTGAACATATTAAAGAGAATTTTCCCCTTCAGAGAGAAAGAAAGTCATATCAAGTGTAACATTATTAACATTATTGTATATTCATATTACACATAAAATAAGCAGAAAATAGAAATGTTATAAAACATTATCTCTCAAACAGAATAAAGTTATTGGAATGCATAATAAAAGTCATATATCAAAGAGTAGAGTGAAAAAATGATAGAAAATTCTTTAAAGAATATGCCGTTTTCTTAACTCTTAATATACAGAAGAAGAAAAGAATAAAACGAGAATGAATAACAATAAGATACATAACCCATAAGATTATTCTTCTACTATATTCTGGCATTTTTTATATTGTATAGTATAATATACTAGTAGTAGTCATGCATTTATTTTACTTTGAAAAGCGAAATAAGACACTTGATTTTGATTGCATTTTCCACTTGAATGCATAGACGAACACATATTACCAGCACTTTTAATATAAATAAATGCATTTTATTCTATGCTGTTTTTCATATTGTTCATTCTGGAGTCCAGAATATGGACTTAGCTATTATTCGCTATATATATTCTGATCGCCTATCAAATAATGTACGAGAGTTTTATGCCTATTAATGCGGAGATTAGACTTATAATTAGGTTAAACAAGGCTTTTCTCGAGTTCGGTCACACAAATCAACATAAAACTAATTAATTAATTCGTATTCAATGACTAGAGCTAAGGTCTGGAGAGAGTATTGTTTCTCTTATTTTTCATTACAAGCCTTTTCTGAAAAAGAAAATTTAACTCAAACCTAGTTAAGCAAATTCGAGAAAATCATTAATTTTATTATTAATAATAATAAGAGCCTATTTTGCTATGCTTTACGAGTTGTAGATTTTTTCCGTCTCCTCATTAATAATGATTTTCGTTCAATTAATTTCGTAAACATTTTTCTATCTCTATATTTATCTACTATATTATACTTGAATAAAATTATTGACTTAAGTGTTAGTCTGAAGCAAATAAATAAGGCGTTTATCATAGATTTGGATTCAAAATTCATGATTTTGTTGCTTTGATTTATTCAATATTTGTTTGAAATTTTGTTTCTGACATAAAAGTTTTGAACTCCTTTCACACTATCATATCTTGAAGTTAATCAATAAACTTAGGAAATAAACTACGAATTTCACTGACATTTTACAGAAGCCTTTTTTCTTACTCAACACAAATAGTCTTTAAATGATTTTATTCCTTCAAATCTTAAAAACCCAAAAATATTTCTTAATCTCAAAATTTTTATGTTAAGAATGGAATGAAAATAACTGAGCATAACGTAAATTTCTGATTAAGAAAAACAATTTTTAATAACTTTTACGAAATTCCAATTAAAATAAAGTAGAATTCAATACACTTACTGAAAATCGGAGAAGAGATTAAAATTGTTTAGTATCAAAACGCTATCAAAAATTTCAATTGAATTTTTTCCTTATTTTATCTATCATTTCATTAAAAACAGAAGCTATAAAACAGATCTCATAGAATGTGAATTCAATTAAAATAAAATTAAATTAGAAAAAGAAAACATATCAAACTTTTTTTGGATGATAAAAAAAGAGATCCGTAATAAAAATTTCTTCAAAGCAATAATAACTGGAGATTTTTTCCATTTAATAGATCAAGTTTTTCAATCCAATAAAGTAATAATTATTTCGTTTCTACTTTTTCTGGTCTGTTTTAAGACTAGATAAAGAGTAGAAAAAAGAATGAGAAGAAGAGATAAATAGCGAGGAATAACTATTACGGGTATAGGATTTAAAATAGATAAAGTCAATACTTTAATAGTAGGGACAGAGAAATGATGGAAAGATTGCATTATAAGGTCGTAAAAGATAGTATTTTTCGTAAATCATAGCGAGATCAACAAGAAATGCTACTGTTTTAGGTCTCTAGCAATGGATTTATAGCGATTTAAGGGGTTTCGATAGAAAATATCATTACTTTTCTCTACTATTGCCTATTGAGGTACACAATAATTGGAAGATTCACATAATATTTTATATGTTACTACTCTTTCTCTTTATCCTTTTCTTACTTTCATAGCTTTGCGGAACAGAGTCAGGAAGTCATGAAACTTTTCCCAATTCTTAACATTCTTCGTTTTTCATCTTAATTGTAGATTTTTTCAGATTTGAAATATGATTTTTATGATTGAATTTTTTTCATCATTGTTTTCACAAATTTTATAGCTCTCAAAATATAATTTCTGGTTTTGTTATCAAATAATATTTTTTTCTTCAGATTTTAATTGAAAACATTTTTATTTTTAATAATTTTTGTTTTCCACTTATAATTAATAAATTCGTAAAAATGTATTTAAAATAATTTATTTTTAGTTTAGGAATTTTTATTATGATTATATAAGCATTGATTTGTCCTCTAATATAGGAATATTCTAGAATTCTTAATCATATCCATTCATATAACTGAAAGTCAAGCTTTAACTCAAGCAAATAGTTGTGCAAATAAGAAGTGAATTCTCTATATTGATGCTATTATTCAATCAAAATAGTCAAAAATTTACCACTCTATTACTCCTATTATGAGAAATGCATAGAAATCCAAATTTGTAGAGAAAAAAATATCGGAAAACATTTCATACCCTTTTGAGAAGAAAAAGAAAAAAATTTGAATCGAAGGAAAAAGTATAAAAAGAGAGGCAATGAAAAAAGGAAAGAGTAAAATAAAAGTGAAATGGTTTGCAATCACTGAGAACTACACTCGAGAGAGAGATTTTAGTTATGATAATATAGAGCAGACCAGAATCGAACCCACAATCAGTTTAACAATTGATAGAAAGAAAAATAGAGTAAATCACTCAAAAACAGCACTAAAGTTGAATAAACGCATAGAGAATGCCAATTGTCGTGAATGGTGTGAGATATATATGTCTTGTATCACAAGATAGAAGAATATTCTATAGAATAAGATAGAGATAGGGAGGAAAAAGTAGAGTTATTTCATATGTGATACTATTTTGGACACAACAATATTTCGAATGATAGCCAATCATATTATCCTAACTTATTCTCTATTTTTTCTTTCTCGCTCTTTTTCTTTCCTATTTTGCTCTACTCTTTATGGTTTGATGTGTCCATCATCGGGAGGCAGTGATGCGATAGAATGGAACAACTATGACATGGGAGCCCACAAGAAGTCATATTATTATATGGCTAGTGATGTGCACAACTTTTCTACTACACCAGACACTGTCTTTTCTTTATTTCATGTGCTGTCTTTTTTCGATGTCATCTTTTCTCACAAAGTAGGCATTAGAATCTAGCTTCCAATTCCATGGAATGGAATTACAAAAAATACAAAATAAGTCGATGGGAACAAAATTCTCAAATTCAGTGTTATTGGAATAGTAAGAAAATGATTATCTGAAAAATACTGATTTTCTATACTGTTCTCTTAGCGAAAACGGACCTAACATTTGGAGTGCTTCGTACAAATGTCAATTTACTTAAAAGTTATAAATTCTGACTACTATTAATTAATCCAAATTTATTCATAACTAATTAA
>JAQFZT010000059.1:0-49408 GCA_034696325.1 Camisiidae sp. | reverse complement strand
CTTTTATCACTTATTTTGATAAGAACTATAACTTAGTAATATCTCATTAAAAGTTGCGTTACATTGTTTTTCAGTTTCACTTTAAATATATAATGTTTCATTTTCTCTACCGTACATTTTTCAGATAAAGTTTCAAATCTTATGATCAAGTTTTATAGTACGGCTGTATAATGACTTATGGCATTTTGTTAAATATAATTGGTTCAGATGTTTAGCTCAACTAAAATTCATAATTCTTTTCAATCAAATGATAATTGGTTTTCCATAAATGTACAAAATTTAGTATAAAAAAGAGAATTGTAAAGATTTTTCAGAATTTTCCATAACATTTTCTATCAATAGAATACTAGTTCGCCTATTATGAGGGCTAAGTTCAAGTTATTTATATTTACACTGATGTGCACTGAAGTCGAAAGAGATTCTCATTCGCTTAATGTCAGGCACTAACCATTTCTTTTCACATCAGATTCTACTCGAATGAACTGTTAAAGTATCGGAAGGCGAGTACAGTCTCTCTTAACCTTTGCCACAGAGTGACTAAATTTATAATTATTTGATAATAAAAGAATGACTTAATGAAAACCCTTGAATTGGGTTGTAAACCTAAAAGGTATAAACTTTAATTAAATTAAATAAGTTGGATATATGGTCGAACTTCATGACAAGTATCAATTTAAAAACATTTTGTAAGAAAACGTTGAACGCTTTGTAACAAAATCTGTTGGGTAACAATTTTCAAAATAGCGTGTCTTTTCAATAGGAGAAAAACTCAATTATACTTAATTGCAAATAAACCTTATATTAAAAGTACAGATACTGTTCGATCTTATATCAGATGAAAGTAAAGCACTTCCAACAGTTAAATTATAAAAAGTTGAACGACTTCGCCAATTTTTAAGATAGAAAAATTTAGTGAATAAATTGAATATTTGAATTGAATAGAGAGAATATATAAGATGCAAACTTATATGTTAGATATTTATAAGAAAATAGAAGTATTAAATACCTCTATACTTTGTAATAATGCATCGCTTGTCATCCGCACGAATAGGTCCTGAAAATCTTATTCTCAGACAGCAAATACCGACCACTTCGAGCTGAACAGAAGCTGGAGGTTCAGGTGGTTCTACACATTATTCAGGGGATATACAGGTTATAAGTATATCCATATTAAATAAAAGTAATTCATACCCAACTGATCGAATCCCAATTTCATGCGCTGCAAAAGCTTAAGCCTTCGTTCCCATAAATATAATTGACGCTCTTTTTCCTGTATATAATATAAAATAATAACAAGTAATTAATCAAAAATCTTAATTATAAGGAGTGAATATTAGTTTTTACTTTAAGAAGTGCAGCACTTAAACTTCCATTGGTTGAGACGCCAAAAACGCACAAATTTAGATCCAAAACACATCTTTCAGCTTCTTTAAGCAAACTATTCAGTTGTATTTCCCGACTTTCTTTAGTTAGAACTTTTTTAGAAAGTAATTAATTACAAAACAATAATTATATAAATTATATAATTCAACCAATATATCAAATAAGAACACAACTTACAATTTGGACTCTCTTTACTGCCATAACTTTGTAAAAGTTTGATTAATGGCATGTTCAACATCATTACAGCAATATCTAAAGGATTAAATCCGTCGGTATTGCAACTATTGGTATAAAAATCATAATTCAGCAATTTTTACGATCAGGAAATGGCATTGAATGAATAGCCAACAAACCTGTTAACATCAACATCAGTCGATTCAATGATCATTCGGGCCCTTTCCAATTGTTCGTTTTCAACGGCAGAAAACATGGCTATAAGTTTAGAGATCGGAATTTAGATGAATTTATTATTTAACGAAAGCTATATATATTGAATAAAAAATGATTGGTCAATAGAGATTCACGTATTTGTACATTATTGATACGCTCAATACTATATAATGAGTTACATAAGCTTTCAACTCATACATCGAATTAAACTATCAAATGAGGCAATACAAGTACTAATAATATGCATTCACAGTAACTATTGTGAGCTACTAATGAAAGGATTGCATAACTTAAGTTCATCGATTTTGAGCTTCAAAACTATTCTTATTCAAGTTTATGATGATTCTAATTGTACATTCGTATCAAACGTGAATTATTATTAAAATTCCTCAATAACTCTATTTGTGATGAGAGAGTTTACGTCATTAGGTTTAAAGAACACAATTTTTTTGATTTTAATATGAGAGTTTGGCAAATGAAGAAGTTAAATTGAGCTCACAATTAGCATCTTTCATGATAAAATTAGATCACAAATTTTATTTTCAAATTAACTCGATAGTAATAAGTTGTATAATAATAGAGAAAATATTTTTGTGACGATATATTTATTTGTTGCTCAGATGGAAATAATAGAAACCTTTAATAATAAGAAAATATTGTTGTTTTGTTCACTGATAATAAGTTAAGCGATGAGTCAGTGATTTATGGAATTTTTATCATTGTCTCAAACTTTGAGAGTTTCCACTTTTAATGAACACTAAAGTTTGCAATTATCCAAAATAAAATGTTTCATTATCGCATACAATAAGCAATTAGTTTTCTCTTGATTTCCCGCATTCATATTTTGAAACATATATGAGGAAACTCGAAATTCATTAAACTGTATTTTGAAAGCAATTAATTGTCTTTCAATCTTTTCTCCTCAAAACATAACACTGATAAAGAGAGCATTAATATTGCAAAATGCTTCACATACAGTATGTGCTAATCCCTATAATCTCTCAAGAATACTATGAGCTGAACATAAAATATGATTATTGAGAATAAGCTTCTTTCAACTTGAAGGCTATGTTTATAAACATTTGATACTGCAATTTGTTTTTGATCTTTCAAAAGAAACTGAATCAAGAAAATACTATTCTTTACTTTCAAGGATAACTTATAGATAATAGAACATGATAAACTTGTCAGTAAGTTCTCTAAGAACTAATTAATTGTATAAATACCTTGCAAATCAAAATTAAATTTGTTAAGCTTCTCAAATTTTTTCTTTTCCGATTTGGTCATCATTACACCCTCGGGCATAAACACATCCATACTCGCCTGTCTTCTGCCTGTAATAACCACAAGAATCAAGTTAAATTACAATTCCAATCATTCAGTTTCTTAATTATTTTATAAAATCAAATCTCTATTTGTGAAGTTTTCCATAGAATTTGACTTTTAAAGCATGCATCCACTCGATTTTGTATAGAAAATCTCAATGATTTTCAATTATCTAATTGAATTTATCCTTTGGAAAAATTGCATTTTTCTAATGTTATTCACTCACATTAACTGCACATAAACTCTTCTTCCAATCGATGAAATCTCAGAATCACAAAATATAAACAAAAAAAGTGGCTATCAAAACGAATGACTCGTAAATAACTAACTAATTATATTTATCCACTATAATTTGGTCAAATACGACATATCATTGCATGATTCAGGCTCTGCTCATTAAAACTGGGTTTAATACAAATTATATGCATTGAAATTGATATAATCGTTGTAATCGATAGAATTAATCAATGAAATAATTTTTAAGTTGTGAACATTTGAAACTTTTACTAAAATATTAATTCGATTAGAGGTTTGAGAGTAATAATATCGAAATGAAGATATAAATAAAATGATTGATCCCTAAAGACACTTTTGTGCAATACATGTTTCTAGAGTCACAATTCCTATACAAAAACATCAGAGATTTACATTCAGATTCATTTTTATGACTATAAACTAAGGTTAAGCTCGATTAAGCCTCAAACTCAGTGTAATATGTTATTAATGTGTTTTTTTCAATTAAAATATGCTTCAATTTTGAGAATATGTTTATGGCATTAAACTTGTGACTCATATAGAATGCAGTCAAATGATAATTAATTTGATTATCCTTCAAAATATAAACTTTTAAGCAAATAATTTTATACTCTTTAATTCCTGAGAAACGTTACTGGAAAGTATGGTATCTAAGGGTGTATAAATTTTCATATAAACACAAAATTTCATAATATAAGAGCTAACAGAACCTCACATCTTACACAAAGAGCAACAGAAAAGTAAACATTATTATAACTAGAAATATTTATAATTATAATCCATTAGTGACCGTATTATTCAAGAGATATGTAGCACAAGGCTTATAACTAGTAGAATATATCACAAAACTCAACAGTTTATCACACAGTATAGTTTCAAGATAGTAATTGTGAAAAAAATCTACTCAAAATTCAAGTATAGTTTGTTAACACATGTGAATTCTATGATAAATAATTTTCAGGGATGAGGTTAAAGTTTTTTAATACCAGCTTTGATTAGCTATAGATTCTCTAAAAACATGTAGATTTTTGATTTGAATAAATAATAGACAAAGAGGTAAAACAATGAGACTTTTTATCGAGAAATCATTTGAAAGTTTGGTCAGTGAATCAATGATTAAGTCTTTATTGATATGCATGAGTAATACCTGGAAGTGTTTTCGTGAGACGATAAGGAACACTTGGAGATGAGGGCACCGTGTCTTGTATATTTCGTTGGGCTTCAAATAACTGAACAGATGATGTCGAACTAATAGGCAAATGACCTTTAAATCCTGAAGTTATAACTCTGTCGCGTTTGATAACTGTGTTATTCGTTTTATTAGTTGAAAAATCTGGTGCGATCGATATGCTAATGTCATTCTTATTGGTTTGTTGTGCGTCAATCAAACTATCAACACTTCCAGATTTTTTCACTTTATCATTCATTCCTCTGTTATTCCAGAAAAAGCATGATCTTTAAGAAAGAAAAATAGGAACTCTTAGAATAAAATTAGCTTTGAATAAATTCTTACACGTCAGTAATCGTATCGTTAGTCATTTGGGGACCTATAGGTTTCAAATTGGTTGACTTGTCTTTAGGTTGTGTAGTAAGTAATCTTGAGAGCTTTGCGAAGCTCACACTTTTCCTATTTAACACATAACAAATGATTGTGAAGTGTTGAAAAGCAGAAACTTTTTTCAAATTTTCACTTTTACTTATTTGTGTCTTTGGATGTCGATCCGGTTGAACTTGTCGACGACACACTATGTCGTGGAGAGGGTGCCGGAGATTTTGAACCATCTCTCAAGCTTTCATTGTCTCCCACTGAAAGATTGAATTCTATAGAACAAAAAATATTCCATTATTACCATTATCTCATTTATTTTGTGTCTTTTCATTTCTGCTCTACATATAGTCTATACATTACTTACTGAATTGAGGCTCTTGAAGATATTGACTTTTTATTTCATCCGATGACAGCTCTAATAAATTTTAATTTTTAAAATCTAATATTATAATTGCATTAAAGATTTTTCATCCAAATAATTTTCTAAATATAACAAAAACTTTTTTATTTATATTCAGATAAAATAATATTGTGTAATAACAAGAAAAAAACTTGTTTACCGTCAAAATATGAATTTTGCAATAAAAGTTTTGTTGTCTATACGAATGCATGAAATTATTTTTTATATCTCATTATTTTGTATCAAATTCTCTATTTTTAAAGAAATGAATACAACAGTGCCTTAAATAGAAATATATACGTCAAAGAATATATTACATAATAGTTGAGTATAGGATGCTATACTGGTATATACTCTGCATATAATCTTTGTTGACAAAACAAATCCAATTTTTCAAAAAGATTTTGAACTTCAATATAATTTAGAATCAAGAACCGAATGGGAATAAAGTGTGCGCTGTTTTCACGTATTCAAAAATAAAGAATAAGAACATAGTTAGGAAAGAAATTGTCATTTTATCAGCATTACTACTGTTATTGACATTTCTTTTATTATTCACATGAAGAATAAAAAGTAGAATAGAGTAAATCAAATAATAAAGTATTACTCTTTAGAGTGTAACTCATTTGCTGTAATATTTGCAAAAAAGTAATTTAACATTTGGAGCTTGAGTTTATAGCTCCAAATGAGGATTATCTGTTCCAATACTACCCACAAGTTTTTCAAAAGTTTTTCATTGTGTGATTTTTTAATCAAATTTGTATAGAGTTTAAAATTTATGCAAATTTACTCAAATTTTTAATTTTATAACATTATATATATTCATAACAATATAATTATTAATCTATTTTCGTAATGATAACTCAATGATTTATTTAATATTTTAAAAAGAGAATCGATTGATAATGTGTATGTTGTAAAAACTCACCAGATTCGTGATCATTATTGGCATCGAATTGGGCTTGAATTATGTTCAATGAAGGCGTAATGATTGCCGGTAATGTTCTTGCTCTAAGCATTGGCGGCTTTGCTTTCTTAACGATTGGCTGTGTTTTTTCTGTGACATGACTATAAATAAATAAATTTCAATACAATTTAGTGCAAAGTTTCTTTTCCACATAAGACAAGCAATAAAAATAGAAAAGAATTATTTTGGTATTTTATAGAAACTATTTTATCGAATAAAATAACATTTTAATGATTTTTTTAACCTGTATATGAAAAATATCAATTTATTCATATATAGTATTTAGTAGTAAAAAGTCTCTCAAACTACTGAACTCAATAACTTTAAAGAAAGTTCGATGTATTTTTAATTTTAATTGATTTTCTAATTCAAGATACTTTTGAATGAATATTGATGTTAAAATTGTGTAACATTTAATTGTTATATTGAGTTACATTATGAACTTATCTAATGAAACTCTATTTATATGTCAAAGCAATTGATTTGATTGCGATAGTTTTTCTCAATTAAAGAATACAATATCCTGTAATAATACAATACAATCTAATGCTTAATTGTAGTTATATCTAAACTGTTAGCCAATAATAAATCTGTTTTATTGCTGTAAAGGTTTGATAAACGTTAAGCTCATTACACCATCAAAACATTGCATTAAAGGACATACTTTTATTCAATTGTTGTAATGGCTTTTTAGATATTACTTCATTATTCATGCATTCATTAATTATTTTCAGGGTTTCATTTCGAGAATTAGAGAATGAGCTAAACATTAATGCAAAATCTCATCTTTAATCCCAGAGAAGGCTTTCCGCGAATGTTTAGAACTCTTTTCAGAAAGCATTGACAATAAAATATAATATAAAAAGAATATCTGTTATTGTTGTGCGAAAGTATTATCAGAACTTCTATTTATAAACTTATCTATTATTTGTTTTCTTGAGAAATACTTTACAGTTTTTGAGAACTCATCAATAAATTATTTTAAAGTAAACTCAAACCTTTTCAATTTGAAACATGTGTTCATTCAATACAAAATTTATTTATCTGCTAAACATTTGAAAAAAATCGATCGAAATTTGTTTGAACTGAAAATAATAGTTTAAATTATTGAAGAAATATGCAAAAGATTGTATGTTTGATATTTTCAAGTATTTTCATATTTATTTTCATAATAACCAAAGATATTATGATAATTATAAAAGTTTTAATTTTATTTTAAAACATTATATATTCGAAAACTTATGCTAAAGAACCAAAAGTAGAAATTGAAACCATCTCTTCTATAACTTTGAAGTATATAAGACTTCAAATATATAAGACTTATATAACTAATGAAATTCTGAGTTTAATAAGGAATTAATAATACTCTGCTTTACATAATCGCGTTTAGTTTCATTGGGAAACGCTTTTTAAGTAAAGATATTTAAATATCATATATATCGCATAAATTATTTTAACTATTATTAGTAACCATATAATGGCAATATAATGTTGCAAATGTTCAACTAATTTCCAGAGCTTTCCTACAAGTATTCAAATGACAAGAACAGAAAAGTTCTCTTTTCGATTAAATTATTCAAAGAGAACATATGAAGTGAATGCAGAAATTATATCGAGGATTAAATTAGAGTCACTTTCAGGAATCATGAAAAATTCAATGAACTGTTAATTTATTAATTTAATTTGTTCTCATACGAGTAGCATCAGAACAATCGAACTTTATATAAATGAATGAGTCCACCAATAAATATGTTTAATATATGTTTGATTCTTGAATGATTTCATGAATCATTTGCAATTAGTATTCAGCTAACTTTGTTGTCCTTTCGTTAATCACTTATGTTGATCGTTAATATCTTATGCACTCATTCATTCACATTTTGACAAATACTCAAGAATCAAAAGCAAAATTAACTGAAATAACTGAGATCTTTCAGAATGAAACAATATTTATTCATATATTTATAGTATTTGCCAGAGTGTGAATGAGTGCATAGGAGTTATATATATAACTGATATATAAGATATATTGATTACCTAAGTACAAATGTAAGACTATTTTATCTTTTAACACATTATCATTACATGTGAGACTGCAATAAATAACAAACCTGAACGCGTATTATTTCATAAAATATAAAAACATGTTTAGATTATTTTTCATTAAGTAAGGTGTTATTCATTAGCTTTTAGAAGAGATTCTATAAACATATATGTTTATAAAGAGTTTTATCTAAAAATACACAGTCTATGGAATAGTATTATAACTTACAAAGTGATGTTTTGCAGTTCTATCATATATTTACTTTAATTGTGATCTAACTTTTCAATAGAAGAATTAGAATTTGCATCAATTGAAACTTTACTTCACAATAGAATCAGTTTTATTGAAGTTAAGCTTGTTATTTGCTTAATATAGTCCTCCATTATATACTTTTGGATTTGAATAGAAGTAAACTAAATAAATATATCAATTTTTCAATGCGTATGATTTACCTGTACTTTTACTTGTCAATTATAAATTGTGCTTAATATGAGCTTTCATTCATTTTTTATTTCTATCATTTGGAATATAAGAGTCTATTCATTGCGTTTACGATTTTTTCTGTGAGTTATTTCTTAATTTATCACTTTTTATGATGCACATAAGCTCAAGTTGAATCTTTTATTTTCAATTTGGAAATTGTTTGATAAGAATAAGCAATAATCAAATATCTGTAAAGTAGGCATAGAAGTAGGGATAGAGTTACAAAGTTTCTCGAGAAAGTTCACAAAATTAGAGACAAAATTTCTCATCGAAAAAGATGTGTAGAATATCGAAGAACCTCATCGAATATTTAAACAATTATGAACTTTAATATTTCAATTATTCGGAATTTATTTTGAATTTCGTGATGTTTTCAAATAATTTGACACCAAATTGTTTATTATTATTTATATTACTTTGAGACTAAATTTAAAAACTTGGTTTTGTTTGCTTTAAAAATTTTGATTATGAAAAAACTTAGTCTAATTTCAACAATGAAACAAATGTGGTAACAATGTGAAAAAATGAACTCTTATTTTAATAATGAAATTCAATGGTTATAATACTGAGTCAGTCCAGAATTAAAATGACTGATGTTTTTGAAAAATTGATCAAATTGTGAAAATATAGTTTTTTGTGTGAGCCTCCCATATGTATATAGTAAAGAAATTCTCCATCATTACATAGAAGTGAATCACATTCTAATTTTTATGAAGGCTAAGAAATTGACTTCAAAGTTAACTCATAAGAGGCTTTACCTTTCACTCGAATGCATAGCTTTAGTGTCAATACCTCTTGACAGTTAGTGGAGAAGAACACTCAACTCCAATATTCACATTTTGAGACGAAGACATTCTGATAACTTATTTTTATTTCAATGAACTTAAATTTGCAAAAAGAAAAATCAATAAATTGCGAGTTTCGAAACAAGTCACTGGACTTAATATCTAGACACTAATAGCAATCAATCATAGGATTTAGTGCTGAAACTTATACCCACACTATTGAGCTTTGCGTTCTCTTAAATGAATTCAGAATTAATTAGTTCCTAAGGCTTCTAATTGTTGCGTGAAATTAACAGAACGAATCACTATCAACACAAATAAGTTGAAAAATTATTCAATTCAATTCTCATTTATAATTGAAAATTTCTCAAATATGAGATAGTGTGACACGAACTCATAGTTAATGAAATTACTCTTATTCATCAACTCATAGCTACTTTAGATTATCAGATCAAAAACTAAGCACAGGTTAATTGAGTCATGAACTCACTTATTATGCATTATTATTCTACAGGACTTGAAGCAAATGAGTTGGAGAGCAACCGAAAGCTTAGCGGTTGTAAACATTTCTTTAAACCGTCTATGCATAAGCTGTTTAAGGTCATTCTCGGTTGCTGTCCAACTTCACGTCCTGTACAGAAGGAGACTCTAATGGAGTAAGTGATGGAGAGTTTGATTTTTTACAAGAAACCCCCGTTTCAGTCTAAAAAAGAATACCCGACTATTCGGGTAACTCTCAATGGGAGATTTCATGTAAAAAGTGAATTAAAATGCAACTCTCCATCACTTACTCCATTTGCTATCAAACATTAAAGAGTCCCTCTTGTACTTACTTGTTTGCGATTGACATTCATTTAATAATTGAATACTTTTACGATCATTTATTAAATTATATGAAAATTTGAAGAAACAATGCAATGACTTCATGTGGATTCAAATCGATTTATTTAATAATATTTTGATGTTTACTTTAGTGAGAGTAATACAAGTATTACATAGTAATTGTCATTGAATTATGTCGGTATCATATTGAGTTCATGTATAATAGTTGCGTGATATGTATCAAATTTATAAACAATTTATATAAGACTTTTCTATTCATCAAATTTCTATTATTTTTTAAATTTTCAGATTCAGTCTTATTCTATATAATAAACAACAATAATAATTATCATTATGTGAAAGATTTATTAAAGCCATGAAAGTGCAAATTACACAATAAAAAGTTATTCGAGACATTAGCTCTAGTATATGTTTTAATTTCAACCAAATAACTTATAATACAATAAATTAACTTTTATTATAGTAGTGAAAGGACATAGAGATGGCTCATAAATTTTGGAAACATTTCTCTCATACATATCAACTAAAAATTAGTTTTTTATTATTATAATACTGATACACTTATACGTATAAGCATTTATATCAAAGAAAACACTATTAAACTTAACAATATTTCACTTTATAAATCAAATCAAACTCAAATTGAAAATAATCTAAAACTCAAATAGTAAACAAAAACACTTTTAATTGACGGATATTGTCCCCCATCCTATTTGTAAACTATTTTATCTCATTTGAATAGTAATTCACGCGATAAAGCTCTTACTCCTACATAATAATGATAAAAACTTAATCCTATTAAGAGTTATTCTGAACTATCAACAGTGATGGGCAACAATTGAATTTTATTTTAAAAATCAAGTTTAAAAACACTCTCTTCATAAAGTTGATGAATTCGCTTCTTTTTATTCATGAATTCATTCTTCGATATTATTCTCTGAGTTTTTGAAGTAATACCTTATGGAATACTACTAGTGTTGATGGAAAACTTAAGCTAAAAGTATTTAAAAATTCTTCCGAATTTTATCAAAATTCAATTCAAATTTTTCGAATATATTTAACTTCTTTCGTTTATTTGTTTTATTCATGGAAATTATTTCTCAAAATGTGTGGATAAGTTTTCCATTATTTGAAGAAAAATTTGCTTTTTGACTGAAAGTAACACCAATATTATGCTAAAGATTCTTGAGTAATATTAATTTGTATTCTATTCCTACTTTCAAAGCTTAAATACTTTCTGACAAAAAGTTTCACAGTCTTCTAGGAATTATTTTCTGCATCAAATCTAATCGATCTCTTGAGACTATTTGAATCACTTTGGCATCAAATTTGAATGTAATCCAGATTCAAAGCTTCAAAGTTGAGATCTAAAGTAAATGATATAGAACTTTGATCTTTTCATAAAAATCACAAATATGAACACTTATGAAAATGTCAAAATTTAAGATACTTTGATGAGAATTTGGGAATTCTTGTTAAAATTTCTATATTGGTTCAAACCTGAAAACACAATATTTAAGTTAGTGTAGAGCATGAGCTTGAGCTCGGAACTAAGGAGTTTTAGCTGGAGCTTGAGCTTTGAGCTTATAAACTAAGTAAAAAATGTAGTACACTTGAAGGTTTAAAGAAGTTTTGAGTTTAGATATCTTATATGTTTAGTCAGAATTTTGCCACATTCACAAATAATCACCTCAATATCACAAACAACTTTCAAAATAAAATATTTTTGCTTTTGTTTCTAAATGACTGGGGAACGGATGAGCATGAGCTCATCTGGAATCCTTCCAGCTTGAGTTCTTGACAGCTTAGTTTATGCTCTAAACTAATTTAATATATGAATGAAGATGCGATAGAGAATGAATAAGATCGTTCCTCTCTTCTATTTATTAATTGATTACTAAATTATAGCAATACCTGTAGTTTAGATAAAAAATTCTAACGTGAATTTGCTTTAAAAGGTAAGAACAATTCATGTTGAATGATAGAGATGAAATTTTTGATGATATGGTTTAAAATGAAGAGTAGCTTCATTTTTTCACAATCAAACAAGTTATATATTATTGAGGAATCATGTATAAAATTCATCCATTAGTGTACAAAAATGTGGTAATTATCCAATTGACTATATCTTTTGAGTTAACAAAAGTTTGGCTTTTGGCTAATTATTACACTTCCCTGAGGTGTTAAAACTACTTGAACTAATTTTCACCTGCACTCTACTTGATTAGATTTTTTATATTTAAAAGTAGAATAAAGCAGTGTTTGATAAATAATACTTAACATGTAAACGCCTAAAACATTTGAAATTTGAAGACTAGAATTCTATAACCAAAAACTACTGTAAACACTGTTTTTAAAATTAGAATTGAATCCTTTAAATTGCTGAACGAATCAAATAAACTACAAATACAATATTGAAATTGGAAATTGTTTTTAGATTTTGCCCAACAGGTGTTTGGCAGAAATGAGCCAATTCTGTTTGAGTGCTTCTGCAAAATAATATTTTAATTTAGTTTTCAAATGCGGGATAAGAGAGTTGTACAGACAAGAAGTAAATTGCATGCTATAGTGTTATCAATAGTAAGAATGCATGGAATTTATTTACCCAATCATCTTATGCTCGAATTGAGCTCAACTAAGATCTCTTCCGAATATATACAACTTATATGATGTCAATTTTCATTAGCGGAAACAGAATTATTCAGCAAATAAACATGCCTTATGTTTAATGATAAATACCAACTATTTATTTTGAGCTCAACATAATTAGTCAATAAAGTATTTTTAGAATAAAAAATAATTACTTTCAAAGCAATAGTTGGAATTCCATAATAAATATATGGTCTCCAACAGTATTAGTAGTCTGTGTGAGACAAACAACCTTTCAAGTAAAGACTTGAGCCTTTGTTTTAGAACATGATGTGGTAAATCATCTTTGATTAACACAACTTATATTATGACAATCTGTATGCCTTCAAAAACAAAGTGCTGACTTAGTCAAGAATGACCGATGACTAACTACTAGCATTGCTCTCTTGAGATCAATTTATGTCTCATCTTTGACAATACAGAGTTGAAGCGCAAACCAAAAAGACAAGTGACACACAGAGAATGAATTTGTTCGCATCCAACATAAGTCTACCTCTTATCAGCTTTCTATCGATTTATCTATCGTTATATTCCTATACAATTGCAGGCGATATCGAGGTATTCAGGCTTTAGATTTCATTTTAATACTTTTCTTAATTCGTTTCAAATCAAAAATAACTTCTCAAAGCATTTATTTTTCAACCAAAATTTACAGATCAAAAGAATAAATCAATTGATGAGTCCATTCAATTCTTTTTATGTTCAATAAAAGTTTTTAATTAGTTGTTTGCAAATCTTTTAATGAGTGAACTAAATAGATAATCTTTAATTGCAAATTCAGAATAAAATGGATTTAATTTAAGTTCAATTAAAATAAATGGTTTCAATTCCATTCAAATTCTCAAATAATGGTCAACACTTTGATTTAAAAATTAAAATAAAGGGAATTTAATTAGAATTATTCACTATTGAAAAATAGATGTTTCTGAAACGACTTTTTGATCAATACGAAACATGATGTGCAGAACGAGAATCAAACCCAATCTTTTAGAACGACATGCCCTCAGCTCTGACCACTTCTATGTCCATTCATATGCCTGTATTCATTTACTTTCTATATTTGAGATCAAGTATAATAAGGGAATATTTAACGAAACAACAAGAGTTAACTTGGCTGTTGTCAGACACATACTTTTTTTAGTTCTCTGAAGTTTCCGTTATATTGTATTCAAGTTACATATAGAATGTTATTTCAATAAGATATCATATTTCAAAGTTTGCATTTTTTCTAACATTTCAAAATCTTTATGAAAAAGACCTTTTAATAACTTTATTTTGAAGTGTTTCAATTTTTCTCAATAATTTTCTAATGTTTAATAGTTTTATTTCATTTAAACTATTCAAAATTATGATAAGAAAAATTACAAGTAAGCCAAACAATGTCAGAAAAAACTAAACATAGGATATCAATGTTATCAAACAACTAATCAATTCATTTGAATTATCAATTCAATAGTATAAGCCGTCGAACAATGTTTGACAATCTTTGAAGTTTTGTCATCATTATAATAGAGGCAGAAAAACTTTAAAAATAAATAGATTTTCATTTGTATGAAATTTTATAGAAAAGATTTATACAGTGAAGTATCAACAAAAGTTAGTCTTTCATAAGATCTTTTTTCAATTAAAGTAAGACTTCATCTAAAAAGAATGGAATACTAACCAGAAATTAGAAATTTGTGTATAGTTGTTGTCACAAGAATACTGTGTATGCGATGATAATAAATTGAAGTTTTAGAATGGCTTTAGAAGTTTGAAACTCTAAATTTTAATTAACTGGCTTTCAATTGAATTCAACTTTTTTATATGAATTTCTATTAAACTGCTAAAGAATTTCTAAAGTAATGAATCAGTAAATCGATAGTCTATTTATATTTACATAAAATTCTTATTCAATATTTGTGTTTACACTATAAAAATCTAATACCTATAGATATGAAGTACATTATTTCCCTCACTTTATTTCATACTTAAATATTATTTATGAGATAAAGTGATTTTTAAAAACTTTTAATATAATCAATTCCTGAAGTAAATCAGTCAATCAAACTCTACAGCTATAAGATTTGTTGAATTTCTCTCATAAATCACATGAATATTTTAAAATTTAGATGTGAAAAGTTCATTTCATCCGCCTTTCAAAATATTTGTACACTCGTTGAAAGATAAAGGTTAGATAGTTACCATAAACCACTGATGGAGCGTTTGTTTCTGGGTTTATTGGGTTGCTTTCTATTACAGTCACTATAAGTAAGTTTGTTTTTATACAAATATCAATAGTCTCTTAGATACATGTGCCCGCATTCCATTACTCCAGTTGCTATCCAACCTTTTTGTTTCTCTTACTGTACCAAAACTACGTTCAATGCATTATTACTTTACACATAAAGTTAGATCAATACACTTGTAGTTCTAAATTTTTCATTTTATAAATCATTTTATTTCAAGTACATAACACAAAATCAATTGGTATTCTGTAAACTTCTTATTGAGATTTTTCAAGTAATAGAAGTACTCAATCTTAACGACGTTTTTGGAAAATTTTATGGATAAAAATTTTTATTGAAGTTTATTTCTTTGATGAAAAATTTATTTTTGAGATTATCTGACACAAACTTCGAGGCTTCGATTTTTTTGATTATGTTTAAATTTTGTTTGATAATAGAATCTTTCAACTATTTTCCAATCAATATCAAAGAAACTAAAAATAATGCAATTTCTTAAATCAATTTAAACTTTTCAACTTTGTTAAAAATTTCTCTATAAATGATAGCTATTAAAAGCTACTTTGCGTGTCAAGTGTTGACGCGTTTTTTGACAAACTGTGTATTTCAACGAAATGAATAGAATTTGCAGAAATTTGATGAAAATTTGTTTTCAAAACAAGAATAATTATTTAGAAGATTTATATAACGAAAAGTAAAGTCAAGAAGTGATGATTTTGTTAGATAAATTCAAATTATTTGGTAGAACATAACTAGCGTTGTTAAACTTAATCAATTTATTCCAGAGCATTAAATTTAATAATAAATTTAATATAAAAATTAAAATACAGGAAAATGTTAAAATTCATTGATATGATGGAAAACATTCGGTTCCCCTAATGAAGTATCTTATATTGACAATAATTTAACTCTTAAATATCAAATTCTCTCAAACTATAGTCTAACACTAGTATTATATTGAATTGATAACAATTTTGCACTCTTTCAACAATTGATAAAAGTATTAAATTTTTTCTATGAAAAATTTAATAATTTTTTTATGGAAACATTAAATTTAATAATAAATTTAATATTAAATTTAATCATTTGCAACGCTAAGCATACTTAGGCCGCAATTGCTCACATCAAATTTACATTTAATTAAGTACTTGTAAATCTGATGAAAGCTTAATCTTATTCGTATCAGAATTGATTAATGAAAAGTTAATTAAAAAACTAATTGAAAAAACTGTCTTAATTCAAAGTAGTTTCAATATAATATGAAACTTTGGAAAAACCAATGATTAGTCAAATGCTATGCAAACACCTTAAACTTGTCAATTTGAAATTGTTTAAGAGAAGATCAACAAATTTAAACTCTAAAAATACCTGCAATTCAGTTAATATAACGTTTGTCTATAAATAAATATATATTTTTTATATTTACTCTTATATTTTCACTATTAAATAAATAATAGTTGAAATAAAATATACTTTATTATAGATTAGTGCCAACCAATCGGATAACACTCATTATAACAATGCTTGTAAGCTGTGCTTTATTTTGTAATTACAGAACATGTATAACATAAGAGCAAATAATTGTAACGGTTTTTGTAAACGCGCTTCTCTGCAATTAATAGCACGAAAAAAAATAATTGTCGATTAACTTCAAAATAATTATTTGGTGCACAAATTTAAATATAAGTTACAAAATTATTTTCAAATAAGTTCCAACTCTTTAATAAGTGAAAAGTTTTATTCAAATTAATGTTAAGCCAAAGCTTTTCGGTCAATATTTAGACCTTCTTGAGGGCCAAATTTATTTCAAGTGAAATGTAGTGTAAATTAAATACTGAAAGACATGAAAATAACGTATTTTATAATCAATAAAACCAATTGTTATTGAACGCGATCTTTATAAGTTAGAAAATATTAAAAAAAATCATTTCTGTCTGGTGTTCGTCTGCAATAATGTAATTTGATTTTTAAACGCGAGCTATTGTTACTTATAGAGAAAAATTCAAATTAAAATCATTTCATTCAAGAGAAGATTAGGTTCTAATGATTTATAGATACGCGCAGATAATGTGACTATAATTCTCATATAAAAATATTGAAGTTTAAAGTGATATAAAGAAAAAAATAATTGATTTGAATTGTAAGTTGCGAGGCAACGGGCCAAAGCTAGTTAATTCATAACAATTTTTGATTTGAAAAACAAACCCCTTTAAAATATAAAACCGAACACTAAAGTGTAACTTGGATTTCCTTGTAGTTAATGAAATAAATAATTGAATAAAACTTATTGTACAATGAGTTCCAAATAGTTTTATATCTATCATTCATAAGGGTTTGATAACTCATAACCACTACTAAATGCTATAACTCATTAAGTCTATGACTGATTTGTACTGATCTCTTCATAACGATTTGGAACATATTGTACATAAAAATTCACAATAAAATTTTGATTGAAAAACTTAAAAGAATAACAACAGACCGAAATTATGGGCAGAAATTAGAGCTGGGTTTCTATCAATTTTATAGATGTATTCAATGCTGTACTTATCTTCCAGAAGATATTTATTTCAGAAATATATTAACTTCAAATTTAATATAGAATTAAAATTAGTTTAAAATTTTTCAATTTTTCAATAAAAACCATAAACACTTATTGTTTTTCTTGTCTGAATGTAAGAAAAAATTATAACTAAACAGTTAAATGTTTCTAAAAACTCGAGAAAAAGTTGAGACTAGACCGAGACTTGAAGGGAATAATTTTTTAGATTCTCGAACCGATCTCTAGTAGAAATAAGAGGATTATTTTAAATTTTTATGTTATGCTACTTTTAGCATATGTTCATCAAAAGATACAAAAACTTTAAAGTTTAGAGAAAGTAAATGGTTTTCATAAGTTTCATTTCATGTTTGAAGTGTTTGTATGATTTATTTAGATATTTATTGAATAATTGAGTGGCAATTTATTCAAAAATTGTGACGTTTTTGCAACAAATATAATTAAGATAAATCGATAATCATCTTTAGAAATCGATTCCTTATTTGAGAGTTTTTATGGCAAAAATAGGTTAATTGCAATATTTTTACTATTTGTAGGAAAGTGTCATTTCAGTTGTCTTTCTATTTTATTTAGTTATGGCTTAGTTTATAAAATCAAAAGGATCTATAGAAATGGGATTAAGAAAATGGCATTAACACTATTTGCGGGCTAACGAAAAGAAACGTAAAGCCTTTCAATAATTCAAACGACTTAGAGTTGAGATTCAGAATATTAGAGTTCTATCAGAAGATTGAGTTGGATTTTAGTTGGACTTAAGAAGTATATAAATATTAATATTTGAATAAAAACACTTGAAAACGAATTAATTTGAAGTTATTTTGACTGAATAACAGCTTAAATACCTTTTACGCTTTTTCTTCTGAAATACTCTTTTAATGCGAATTAATAGAAAGGCCGCTCTGTCCAGACTTAGAGAACTCGTATGTTTTCCAACGGATTTACTAGAAATCGCTGAACTGCTAACGGACGCGATTTCACTCATTTTCAGTGTTCAGATAAGTAAAAGTTAGCGCAAAATGTTTCAAACTTTTCAAATGTAAATCAATGGAAGTTAATTTGCAAGTTTAGCACATTTCCAAATTAGTTGAAACCAATTATTTCTTCATTTGAGATACTCTTTGAAACTATACATAAACAGTGCAGTACTGTTACAGTTCAGCTAAAGTTGTCTCTCTATCAACACATCACTTTTCGAGATATTATAAGCATTAAATATTTATGAATTATATACAGAAAACTTGTTAAACAAAACAATAAATAAGATCAAAACTATATTTAGTTTTTGAAATCAAACTCATGACTCCATAGCATTAACTGAAATGTTCAGTGAATAGCAACCAGTGAATGAAAACCAACACAAGAGTGTGTCTGCTTTACGCATATTCCAAACTTTTTGTGCAAAAATTGCTTTTAACCAATTGCAAAAACTATAGTATGAAATGTGATTGAAGTTTATTGCAATAAAATATAATAACTTATCATAACAACAATGCATAAGTTGCAGTTCAAATAATAGAAAGTAATCCAAGCTTTAAAAACTTGAAAACTTAGAATACAATTTCAGACACTATTTCAATGTATTGATTAAGGCATTACTTCTCGATGACATAAGTTTCTCTTATTTAGACTGCTTTATGAAATATTGAGTTTTATGCACTTCGAATAAAGTTGTAATACTAGTATCTGTATAAATATCCGTCAATACTAACATTTAGAAAGATATGTTTAAGTTTTATTATAGTTTTGAAAAGGGGAGTCAAATGTTTTTCTAAAGTTTCACTTCAAACTACTATCTTATATATTAGAAAAGCTAAGCCTAACATTAACTTTTATATATTTGGTACTGTTCTTATAGTGGACTAAAAGCATCATAAAATTTGTTACATAACTGTCAATTTTTCTTTATCAAAATTAACTGTTATGATGGAAAACTTTCTCAGCATTTTATATAATTTTTTTATCTTTACATTTACTAAACAAATTAACAAGTGCTGACTACAGTACAATCAGTTCCAAAGGACATTCCACAAAATCCAGTCAATAAATACAGATCAAACACGAGTGGAAACATAGAAATTTAAATGATAATCAGTTATAATATCAAGTATTAGTTATGAGATGTGAATCCGCATCATTTCCGGAATGATAAATTCCAGTCTTTTTTACAATAACTTCAATTCAAAAAATATCAAAATAGAATAATATTTACTTGAAGTGTGAACAAGTGAAGAGAGTTTATGATTTTTAAACTAATTACTTCGAGTTAGCTCTAAGCTTTATAATCTTAATAATTGCTTATTTTCTCGTATTATTTTGAGTTCAAATTTTTTGGTTTCAAGTTTAAGCAAATAGAAAATGTGAAAGATTCGCAATCAAGTTAATCATTCAAGCGTTTCGTGCTTTAATGCCTTATATAGAATCAAAAGCCTATTTACGTTGCAAAATAAATCTTACTTTCATGTCTTATTTCAATGCAAACAATAATTGCTTATTTGACGAAAAATTTAAAAATTTCCTGAAGAGATCATATGAATCATCAAAATATTTATAGCAGACTTTGACATGTTTTAAGAGTAATTTCGAAATCTTAGTGACAACGATGAAAGGTTATGCTCCCACTCAATTGGATTGGAAATTGCAATTTTGATTTTCTGTTGATCAGATTTAATTAGAAAATCACTTAATTTACATTAATTATGATTTGGTCATTCATTATTAAATTAATTTTTGAAAACGCATTTTGTCAGAAATTATTACAATATGCTTATGATGAGAATGTTTCGGTTAAATGACAATTTTTATCTAAATTTTAGTTTCAAATTTGAACATTCAATCAAAAATTGAAACAATAAGTAATGTTTAAGTTAAGCATTCTTATGAACAGAGTGACAGGTCTGATCATTTTGATTCCGG
Organism: Camisiidae sp.; assembly: GCA_034696325.1. Classification (NCBI taxonomy): domain Eukaryota; kingdom Metazoa; phylum Arthropoda; class Arachnida; order Sarcoptiformes; family Camisiidae; species Camisiidae sp. The sequence continues at coordinate 28,636 of JAQFZT010000059.1, read as the reverse complement.
GACTCAATCCTGGACATGTCAAAATTCAAAGGGGACCAAAGAATGTTTTTGAGGAATTTTCATTTTACATAAAATGCAAAGGGGGACCAAGCACTACATTTTTAAGAAAAGGGTCAATTCCTGGACACCTGGTCACCTGGTCACCTGGTCATCCTGCTTATAAAGTGTATTTTCTATGGATACAAACTCTCCAGCTTGAAGATTGTTCTCCAGCTTCACAATATTAATAATGTATACAAATCTTTCTAAAATAAAGAAAACTTTGGCAAAAATATATTTAAATTGTAGAAAGAGAATCACTTATGAAATTTAAACTAATTATCTTTGATAAATGATACGTTAAAAGTCGATATAAATGCTGTTAAAAATTTGATGGATAGAAAAAACAGATTAATGAATTTGCAGTTTGAATTTGACATGAATAATTTTCTTAATCTAGGCTTGAAATAATGTCTTAATTCTCGGAAAAATCATTAGCTATATTTGAGTATTATATGCATTATTTTAATGTTATTTGAATCGAATAATACGACAGAGAAGTTTTGAAAACTGGTGCAAATAGTATATTATTAGAATAATCAAGATTTACATTTAAATTGATCACTTTATCCATTACTTTAATGCATGAATGGTTTTTTAGAAATATATTATCATTACATTATCAACTCTTATAGTTGATAACATGTTGCTTTTATGCAGCATTAACTACACTTTTCTCATTTGTCATACTCTTTTTAATGTTTTTGCTTAATTTAACGCATGAGTTTGCACACCACAACTCGAAGATCGATCGTTTTGGACACTCATACAGATGAATAATATTTATACACAAATGTATGGGTTTCATGAAAGTTCTCAATAATTCTGGAATTTGTAGAAATAGGTTTACGTGTCACGAGAACTTTCTTTTGAGTTCTTATGTAAAGCTTTCACTCCAGGAGAACATGAATACCAATAATTTTGTATTTGATGCACAATTCATAAATTTTATGCATTTTAACAAAAAAAAATCGATACTTGGATAACATGTTTTTACATTACCCGAAAAATAATATGTTTATTAACTCAATTTTATTGAAATAATATGGTAAAAGTCGTATTTAACTTTCGACAGTACTTCATATTTCTAGCTTTATTTATAATCAATTTAAAAAAAATTAATGAATATGTGACAGGTAAGAAAAACCATCACATGAGGGTTACACCCCTTCACCCTTTAAAGGGTCTGTGTATTGAAGAACAAAGTTTTATAATATCAACAAATGAGTGAAGGATTAAGTGAATAAGCAATTTGTGATTCGATTCTATTCTGTAATGTATTAAATGAATAATCACAGGATTGAAAACATTAATCAACTTTGAGTCTTACCTCACATATAGTATTCGATCAATTCCATCAAAATCATCAAAATTATTAGACATTTTCAGTCGTGAAAAATAAAAAACTCAAAAATTCAAGTGTTCGCTGTCTTAATAGGTTTCCATAACTCACATTAACTTTAATCTTATTGAAAAGTTTATTCAATTATAATTCAATTTGAATAATCAAATTTTTAAAAGTTAAATTCACTCAAATATGACTTGAACAGCAAATATTAATTTGTTAAACCGGTCAAAATTATCAACTACTTGTCGAACAATACATTAAATTAAACATTATATGAAACAATAAATTCGTTAAACTTTTAAGATTAATGTAGACATAAGTCAAACAAAAATCAAACAAAAAACACTTGATTGAAATAATTTGAAAGTATAGCCAATACAATGAATCACAACTCTAGAGATTTATATAAATCAATAAATAAACTTTTGAGATATAATATTAGTGTTATTTTTAAGAAATATTTGTACAGAAATTAGTTTTAAATTTTTAATTTAAACAATAATGAATAATCTGCTCAATTTCTGCAATAATAAAAGTTGAAATAGTTGTTTGACTTGTAAGTTGTCAACAAATGAATGGATCGGATGAGCCCTCTTTTCATTTTCTAGTCTCCTCTGCATAGCCTGAGGCTAACCACTATTGAATAAAGTTTATTCAATGAACTTTTCGAATTTTTTCTTTATTGATTCTTCAAATTCTTGTGGGTTTAAAACCATTTTTTGCATAACTTAATCATCTAATATTCATAGCTATATAAAATATATAAGAGTTTGAGTATAAAAAAACTCTCAATATGAATAAGTTTTGAAAAATTTGTCTACAATTTTATTTTGAAAGTTTTTCATTTATAATGTATAAGACGTGTATTAATCATTCCGGAAAAGGTGCGGACCCATAAGAATTTCACATCTCATAACCACAACTCAATACTATTGCTCATTAATATTTCAATTTCTATCTTTCATGTATTTTTTATCAATGGATTTTCCGGAATCTTCTCGTGTGTTGAGTCCCAGCTGTATAAATTAGAGAATGGAAAGTTTATCTAAAACATTTTTAAGTATTTTCAGTTAAGTGAGACATCAAATGTATTTATTTTAGCCAAATATATACAGCATGTAAGAAATTATGTGCTTTGAGATTAAATCAAAATCAATCTTTAGTTATCAATTAAACAAGTTATTTAAGTAAATCGGAATACATCCCATAATCCATTCTTACAAGAACCTCACCTGATGGTTCTTCGGGATCCTAATGAGTGATATATGATTTTAAAGGTTATTTAGAGATGTGTCGCAGACGAAAGAAGCTTATAGATTTGACATATTGTCAATAAATAATATTATTTATGTCAAATCTATAAGCTCTTTTCGTCTATGACACAGCTAAAAACTCAAAAGTGGCAGACATTCATATTGTTAAATATCTCTAAAAAACCTTTAAAATCATATATCACTCATTAGGATCCCGAGGAACCATCAGGTGAGGTCTCTTGTTAGATATCCTTTGAATTAAATTTTCACTAATTTTAAGCATTTATTTCAAATTAAGTTTATGTTTATTTTCGAGTTTTTACATTGTTTCGAGGTTTCGAACGTATAATTTGAACATGAGTGTGAAAGTCACATACCATCTAATCCAACAGTACTTCATCTATACCTGAACTATGTATAAAATTAATTTCTCGATCAAATGTATTGAAATTTACAATCATTTCTCAAAATATTGTTAATTGAATAGAATCTCCTTATCGTTAACAGAAGATTAACTATTTATTAATTATAATTAAGAATCGGTATAAAAGGTCAAAATTGCCCACATACACTTGTATGAAAGTGTTTCTGCAAAATTAGCCCAAATAACAAAAAACTTCAAAGCGTTAACTTAAAACATCTGATAAAATAAATCATAAGTTTGGAGTTTAGTAACAAATGACTCTTTTTAAACCTTTGTCTCTCAATCGAACCAGAGATACATTATTTTTTAAACTTAACCTTTAGTTTTAAGCAAAATAAATAGATTCAAATCAAAAGTATATACTCAATAAAGAACTGAAAAATAATCACTAATTATTTAAATGAATGATACATTTGAGAGTTGACTAATGATAGTAATTAACCTTTTAAAACCTTAATAACTAGAGACTAATTATCAATTGGAAAATTATATTACATTTGAGCTATTTTTAAAAATTTTTGCATAAATACGTTGAAATTTGTTCAGAATATGCCACTCAATGTTAGTTCATTTTAAATCTCATTTAATGATTTTGAAAATCCAAATCTCAATTCGGAAGTAAATATGTATTTACATGCAATTGAAAAACTTGTTTATGACTAATGATCATGAAATAGAATCTGTTTTTGACATTGATATACTGTAACTGAGGTAAATAGTATATAGGTAAATAGGAAAAAAATGGATATTAACTCCATTCAATGCCACACTTACCCATACAAATAAAACTTCGACTAAATAAACGCAATTAAAACCTGGCTTTTCGAAGGATTACAAATCTATAACACACTTAAATTTCATTTCAAACGATCTGTATTTATGAGTCTTAAAACTTTTAGTTCATAACATTTAGTCAAATGTCTTAAATCCAATGAAAGGCTTTTCGAAAATTAAGAGACATTTCTAAACATATGAAACATTTACGAAAAACTTTGAGAAGGAATTCATTTCTAACTATTTTATAACTTTATACAAAAAATTGATAGTTTCTCAGAAGGATTTGACATCTAAAATAGGAACTGAACTGTTATTTCTGTTGATGAGATGAAGAATTTGATTGATTGATTGAGTTCTTACTTCTGAATTGATGTCAATTATTTGATAAATAGTTACTTTCATACTTGAAAAATATTAATTATTGAAATGTTTACAATTTTATTGAAAAATACGAGTTAAATGACTAAATTTAGTTTTAATTAACACAAATAATTGTATTGAAAGCTAAATTATATTTCTCAAGTAAGTATTGGAATATCGAAAATGATTGCCAGGGAAAACAGCGCGCCAACAATCACTTCAAAAACTATTATATTCACAGTTACATGTATTCAATTCAATGAAAATTAGTTTAAACTCTCTCTCTCTCTCTCTAGACTTACTTCTTAGTGAAAACTCATATTTATTTAATATGAATCGAAGCGTATGTTGTACTCTCTGGAATCTTCATCAGGAGTTCAAACATTCATAACAAAAATTACAAAAATTTTTTATTTAAGTGAACTTTATTTTAAAAGTAACAATTAAATAAATATACTTATACTTATGTGTATTTAAAATAGAGGAATTGCCACTCTCGAAACACTTAAGCCTTAATCCCTTTACTATAAGAATAAATTTCATCCTTTTATACATAATATTCTTTAAACTTTAGAAAATTGGGCACTCAATTGCGCAACAAAACTATTATATGGAAACCTTATGAATTTTGATTCACTTCTTCACTCATGGTTCACAACAAGAGGTAACAAGTTTTGTGCACTTTTGCTTTTACTCTACAGAACCCATTGAAATGAATTTGGAGATTCTAACGAATCTTGAGGTTTCCCTCGATTCACACTTTTATTTATATATTGAAATTAAGGTTGAAGAATATATTAAGGTTGAACCCATTACATCATTCATAATGTTATTACTCTTGCCAAGAGTTCATGTTTTACTTAATCATTTTGTTCAATAGAAAAATATTTTGAATAAATCACATTTTATCTTATAATAAAATAATTTGTTTAATGTCTCAACTCATAGTAATGACTGACTAATCATTCTTAAGTCTATCATTTCAAAGCAGTTAAGGGTTTATTTCTCTCTTTATACAAAAGTTATTAACGAGTGATGTTCTTTGCACTAAACATTGATATTCAATAAAGAATATTCTTTATTATAAAATTATACATAATTTCTTATAAGTTATAAAGAGTAAAATGAAACTTTTGTAGAAAACATGCATTTAAACAAAAATTTCGAATGTATTCATGCACTTAAATATCGCTTGAAAATTAACTCATAGATTATTTTGTAATTTACTCGTAACAGTTCCTCATGTTTTGATATTCATCATGTGTAAAATATATTTGGAACAAGAATAAACAAAATCGTGTTTTGAAAAAATTTATGATTTTTTGATTAAATGAAAGTTAAAAAAAAATACCCACATTATTATTTATTATACACTTAACTTTCTACAAAAATCTTAGAAAAATTGTAATTAGATTTCTAACGATTCCAAGATCTTTGTAGAAAGTTAAAGCGGAACCTCAAAGTATATAATAAATAATAATGTGGGCATTTTCTAACTTTTTAACGGCACATATGGCGCGACACCAGAATGATCTGAAAATACTTATGGTGCAATTCATAGCACTTAACGAGACGAATCGAACCATACCTATTTTAGTGTGTCCACCCCAACCCGTTCATTAGATACGCCTACTTTTCAAAATAATAAAGTCAAATAAATCAAAATTTCATAAAATTAAGTATTGGATATCATGTCTTGACTTGTGTCAGGCTGTAAAAGGTGGTCATGTGGAACATGTATGAATTTTATATTTTAAAAAGTCGGCGTATCTCAAGAACGGGTGGGAATGCTATGGTTCAACTTGTCTCGTCGAGTTCTATCGACTTCGTCTATTTTTAGATTGTATGGTGTCGCGCCCTCTTAAGTACCTCTCAAACATAAATTTTTTCAAAACACGATTGCTATACAGTATATTTATTCAAATGTATATATTTTATCTTAGAATTTCATACCTTTGAATTTAGTCCCAAATGATTTGTCACAAATCACATTGAAATCCATTTTTCAGTATAAGTATGACAAGTATAACAAGTATAACTTAGAAATCATTTTAGGCTAAATTGTAGAGTTCAAGAGTCTAAATGGGTTTTTAGACATTTTTGTCATGTTCTACAGTTTCCGTTAGCTTTGGTTGAGGACATCAATCGTTAAATTGTATTGACTAAGATTCTAAGCCTCAAATTTTAATAACAACCAAAAGTAATAAACAAAAAATATTTAAAAGTTATTCAAATTTATTATTGCGAAAAATTCAAATAAAGTTGAACTGCATTTCTAGTAACTTAAAAGAAAAATACATGAATATTTGTCAGTAAAAGCTCTGGCCTTAAGGTGAAAACTGATCTTAACATTTAAATCTGCAGCAGTTCTCACTGTCGACAATAATTCATAAGATCTGAATCTGAATCTGAAATAAAGAGTAAACAAAGTTATAAAACTATCTTCTCTTTATACATATATAACTCATTTTTATTGACTCATTATATTCATTATTTGTATTGATTTCATACATTTCTAACAGATATATCATATATTCCATGAAAATAATACTATACATCGAAAGGTCACGTTCGATATAAGCATTCGATTTCTCAATACTCTTAAGATTTGTTATAATGTATGGATCACATAATGCTTTTATACATAGAAGTTGAAGTGCTTTCTCTAAATAGTGTCTCACTGTAACAGTTACTGTAGTTTTTCATTGAATATATTTTAATTTATGAAGATCTGGTGAATGTATTTCTCAGAAGTGCAGTCACACACTATCTATAAAACTTTATGTAATTTTATCTTCAAATCGATTGATCTTTAAAAGAGATTCCGAAGTAAGATTCTCGAGAAGGTCTTTGAAAAGAATAAGATTCCGAAGTTTAGATTTTGTTATCTCACGCATTGTAACAATGGTTGCACCAGATGTGACCAAACGAGGGCCATATTTTTTAATCCCAACTCTCCTTTATTTCATTTACAAAATTTTCTTATTAATCATTTTTCTAATAATAATAAAAAAATGTATTTTCCCAGAAAATTTTTTCAAATGTCAACATTATTATTGACTGAATATTTAAATGTTTGAATATTTATTTGAAAGTTGACAAACTTATTATAGATGCAAATCTTAATATAAAATACTATTTTTGGATTTTAATAAACAAAGTAATTCATGTTTCGAATAAAAATTTACTTGAAAAAAGCTAATTAAATGAAAACTCATATGATTGACAAAACTGAAAAAGTCAAATAATTGGTACTTTTGATAAATTGAATTTTGATGAATTGTTGCGTGAGAACTAAATTTGATATCTTCATATTGTAAATGTTGAACTCAATTTTTATATTAACAATAGTATAAATTTCAATAAATACTAGTTATATTAGGAATTGAGATTCATTTGAGTATCAAATGTATTACTTGTTTACTAATTATTATAACTTTTGTCATTGTCTTTGTTTATAGTTGCCATGAATAATAGTTTTTGTTTTAAAGTCTTACACCTTAGAGTCAAACTTCAGTAATGACTTAATGTTTTGTTCAGTTCCAATAAACTGTTTTCATTTCATTAGACCTTTTCATCAATTTATTAGAACTGAACTTAACATTAAGTGATTACTGAAGTTGACTCTGAGGTTATAAAACTTGAAAAAAACTTTTGAGTGCATTTCTACTCAGCACAGGAAAACCCAGGAAAGACTCACTAAATGAATCTGAATTGTTTTTGAGTAGACTATTAAGTAATGTCATGAAATTGCAGGTACAGGTAAAGCACATTTGTTTAATTTTGAAATATATAGAAGAAAAAGTTGACACATTTGCATTCGGAATTTTAAATTGATAAAAAATGATAAAACGGAACTGCATGGAAGTTACAGTAATGTACATAGGTAAACTTTAATATAAGTCAAATTCTATTCACTAACAACTCTCAACAAGTTGTCAAAAGAAATCTAAGATAAAGAAGTTAGAGTTGTGAGAGAAAGAAAATCTGAGATTTAGTTTCAAAAGTAGAATTAAGCTCTTAATGAAACTGCTGATCAGTTCGCACATAAATTTCATGAGCTTAAAGTATTACTCACCAGAAACTGCTCGAGAATCACTCGTTTCATTTAAAGTTAGACACTTAAAAAGAGGTAGAATTACATACCATCGAACCATTTGAAACAATTTTTCATTCCTATAAAACCGCATCAAAATCTCATCGTTCAAATTATAGTGTTGAGAGAAAATCAAAATACAGTCTAACCCCGTTATAGTCAATCCGCTTATAGTCAATCCCCGCTTATAGTCAACGATCGTTTCAGAACAAATTACGAAATACAATACAAATTCAGAACGTTTACAGTGAATCCCGATTATAGTGAACGGTTTCGGCCGCACCGACCCATTCACTATAAGCGGGATGGACTGTATATGATGTTAGGTCTTATTGAAATTACACTTGAAAATGCTTCAGAAGATTTCATAATATGATATTAATGCATGAAAAAACAATAACTTTTTTCTTACTTCCAAATGGATTCATAAATTCAAATATTCTAATACTTTCTTCTATTAGATTTTAATCTTTTCTCCAAATCATATTAAATTTGTGAATGCAATTAACATGAATTCTAAAATCTTAGGAATAAATAAAACCAGTCATCTCTTTCATGTATCCTGAATAAGGAATTATTATTATTAAAATATATATTTCACTTGGGATTACTGATTAGCACTTCTGTAATATAATTGTGAAACTTTTTAAGCCTATTAAAAGTCTCTTTTAGTGTTTGAGAATAATTCATAAAATAATGCTGTATTTGATGCTTAAAATGCGCTCTATATAATGTTGAGCTGTTTTCCAAATTTTAAACACATTTTTGGGACATCTATTTAACAAATGAATTCAATTCTTGAGAGAATCATTATAAGAATGAAGTTTCGCTGGTTTATTATGACAATGCAATTGCCTTAATTAAATTGTTTGATTCATTGGATGCCCCAAATTGTAGATAAGTTTGCCTCAATTCAAGAAATTCGATAACTGTTTAATGCCTAAAGAATCGATCGATAATAATAATAATATTGTATGAACTTAACATTTCTATTCTAAAGGTTTGTACATAAACCACATTTAATACTAATGGATTCAATTCTTCATAAAATAATGAATAGAATTTCAATTAAAATTACTTCTTCTAAAACAAATTCAGCTTAAGTAATATTTCATATATCAACTTAAATATATTTGAGATGAGATTATCTTTCAGCACTTGTTCAAAGAGAATTTGTGAAATAATCTGTAAAATATTAAAAAGAAATATGTTCAGCTGACTCTCTCTTTTTCGAAATCTGAAGATTAGCCACGATTTCTAATCGATAAAAACACTCACTCTTTTGAAAAATAAATTTACATCTTTTCGATTTTACTTATTCTTAAGATTAATTTTTTATAGCACATAATCGCAAAGTTTGAAGAAGCAAAAATAAAGTAGATAGGTAAAAAAGATTTTATATTAAGAACCTCCAATCAGAAATAACATTCAAATTGCTTTTCAAAATAATTATTTCCAAAATTCTATGCACCTGAGCCGAGGGAACCCAATTTTTCTAAATTTTTATGTTAATAGATCCCGAAAAATAATGTGTTCAAATTTTAAAGAATTTAATAAAATTTTATATGCTTATGGATTTCCCAGAATTTAAGTCTGTAATTGATTGAATTTTTCTGATATTTAATGATTATTAAAATGAAAACTATCAATTTTTCAATGAAATGAGCAAAATTGATCAAACTCTTAATGTAAATTGAATTTTTCAAAGTAAAATTTGAATGTAAAGCTTTTGTCTATATCTTTTATGGTTTTTGTTTTGTAACCCTGTAGCTATTTTGAATGGTACACTGCAGTTGCAGCTCACGAGTGCTTTCAATAGTGATGTGGGAGTTTTGTGGCACTGAGTACTTTAAAGAAAAGATTTTTATCTCCAAACAATCTTTAACACGAATTTCGCTCATATATATTTGATATAAAAGTTTTAATAAGAAGACGAATAATACTTTCAATACAATGAGCCAAATCTTGCACATACAGTACAAGTAAGTATTAAAAATGCCTGTGGGCTGAGAATGTTCTTTGAAACTATGTAAACTCAGAGTAGTAGTCATTTACATCCTTCTTAAGTCGTGCATTAAAATAACAAATATTCTGATTCTTGTCCAAAATTCACTGCAAAATTGCGAATTCAAATCACTAAAAAGTCAACTTTAAAAATATTTCATGGTTTATGTTTATTATAAACGATAAATTGTTCCAACCAATAAACATCAATCAATAATCTAGAGCTGGGCTAAAGTTTGTTCGCTTAGTTGGGTCAAAACAAACAAAAATTCTACTAAAATAGTACCATTAGAAGCGAGCTCACCCTTTTCTTCTCTATTTCTAGTCTTGATTTGTAGAGATTTATTTCATTTGAGTATGAAAATTGAATTAACAATGATTAATCGCAGCGCATCTTTAGTTCGAGAGCGCCTTCAGTTCAAACATAGAAGTGAGCTCTAATTAAAACAACTCAAATAATCTTGAATTTTACTCAATTCAAATAAATCAATGGAAATTCAGTTGCAATTTATCATTATAAAGGTCAAATTATAAAGGTCAAATTTATCATTAAGATCCATAAGTTCCATAAACTCATTTAAGATCAAGTGCTCAGATATAGAGCTCAAACTAAAGACGCTCGAAATAGAATGTAATGTTGCAACTAGTTTTAGATCTTACGAACCAAACCCAACTCAACTCTTCATTTTCTCAACCAAACCAAACTCAACTCAAGCCCCCAAATCCCTAACCAAACCCAGAACCAAATAGCAATTTTATTCAATAGGAAATAGAATACTTCTGTAATATTTGTATTCAATTAATACAATGTTATCACTTAAATATCAAATTATTCAAATTTTTATCGATTAATTATTTCCTTTTGAAGTTCATAAATATTTATTTATTTCTTATTTCTTTGCATAAATTTTGAGGTCATTTCAGAAAAAATTGATATTTCCTACAAAAATAGAACCAAATAAGAACCAAATGGTTCTCAGTTCTGGGCAGAAAACAAGAACCAAACTATAAATTTTTTCCCAGAACTGAAACCAGAACCAAACCAATAGATTTGCATAATTTGAAACCAAACCCTCGCCAAACCCAAACCTCACTGAACCCATTAGAACTAGAACCAGTGCAACATTAATAGAATGTTCGGACTAAAAACTTGGTATTATTTTGAATAAAAAACATCAATTCGTTTATAAATTTAGTTTTGAGGGACAATTGGCTCAAATTAACAAAGTTATCAAGTTTTTTGCTTCGTGGGGAGTGATGTAGAAAATAGCTTAGTTTTCAAATTTATACAAATAAGAGAATCTGTGTATAAAATCTTAATTATATTCAATAAAATGAAAAGTATTCTTTGGACGTATTTTTTTGGTGAAAAAATTGTCATTTAAAACCGAATAATTTTTGTCCCTCACTTCAAATTTACAGCATTTGTGAAATGGAACCCCACCTAAAGGTACATAAACTCAAATTTGTATTGATTCGATAATTCTTGAAATAATCTTTTAATTTTAAGTTTATAAATAAATGATTAATAGTTTAATTGCACACTTTGAATGTTGAGTATACAGAATTTCAATTTATTATTTGTTAAACATTTCACACTTTAGAATTCATTGATATATATTTCGTAAATCTTAAAGACTAGAACGATTGGAATGTAAATAATTATAAATATTTAAAAATGTTTTATAACAATAAATATTGAGATAAATAAAATTGAATAAAGAATAAAAATCTGAATAATAAATAATAATTCGTTGATTAATCATTTGGCTTAATATTGCACTGACAGAGATCACCTTTATTTGGGAATCCTTTGACGCACTCAATAAGTTGTTCTTTATTGCTTTCCCACATCTCAAGTCCTGATAAATTTGTCAATTTTCTTAAAGTACACGGAATTTTTCGCAAAACACAGAATTGATGGAAAAGTCCTCTCGCCTACAGGTTTCAAATGAAATAACTATTGATTAAATCTTGAAACTATTGAATAAGTTATAAACCTTTCTTAGGATTTTGTTTCCATCCATATTCATAGATAAAGTACTGAAGTGAAAGAGTATTTCATCGGAATCCATATTATGAGTGAGAACTTCTTTTCCATAAAATAAAATAATAGCGAGACATATGAATAAATGGAAATAATTGGTCTGATAGTGAGCCCAACAGGACTCCCATATGTGTAAAGCTTCAATCTCATTAAATTCACGCTTAAAACAAAGTAAAATCCAACGATGAGTGAAAAGTAACTCCAAATCATCAGAGAATTGTCTAATATGTGCGTAGAATTGAGGAAACATCAAACGTATAAGCTCGCGAAGCAATGCCTTATAGATTAATAATAAAGATTTCATTCTATTATTGAATAAATTATTGTTTGGATCTAAGTTTTGAGGTTTCAATAGAAAAACTTAAAAATATATTTCAAATTTCAAGTTAATTATTACCAGATTGTGATCCATATCAGTATCTTTTGGAGAGCAAACAAAGTGAGTGAATCGCATCATTCCAACAAAACACCAAAATGTCTGATCTTCAGATTGAATCTCACGGAGAAGTGGGGCCAATAAATCTGACATTCCTTGTGTATAACCCATTGATGGAAAATAAAGTCCAAAATTGATTAAAATTCTCTTCATTTTGTCGATATTGTCATTATTATCGCCTGCAAAGAATGGATTGGAACGATCAGTGCGTACAACATCTTTTTCAACAATGCTCTGAACATTCCTCCAAAACTGTTCCCTCTCATTGTCATTCATTGATTCAAGTTTTTGGCTGATTTGATAATACTCTTGACTCTTAATTAGATCATCAGATTCTCTCTCAGAATAAGTTGAGTTAAAGTCATATCTATGCAAAAGGAAGGGCCAGATCTCTCTGCGTAGAGACGGATGAATACCAGCGAAAAAAATAGTTTTACGCAAATTTGATTCGTTAATGATTTGTCCCAATTCATTAATACTGTCTTTCCATTGAATCTCATCAATAGAATCATAGAGTTTCTCGTCGGGATGACATTCTTCAGTCTTCAGCTCTGGTTCACTAATTGTGAATTGAAGATAATTTGTTTCTTTCGATTTATCAGATTTACGAAAAAAGTCCCAATCATTCAAAACATGAGACAATTTATCTAAGCCTCCGGTATGGAAATGAAACACTTTAAAAAAGTCGTCTCTTCTAACTATGACTAGATGTCCATTTGTACTGTCATTACTATCACAACAATTATCAATACTTCTTGAGGAAGAGTTCTCTCCACCAAAAAATAGTTTCAAAAACTTTATTTGTCTCAAATCGACACTAAAAGTAGTGAATGAGCTCTCTTTCGACAACTTTCTTTTGATTGGAGTCGTTCTACAGCTTTGACACCTCCGGACAAGTCTTACCGGAGAAGAAATGGCTAAACTATTTTTTGAGGTCACTTTGATATCGCATTTGGAAGTACTGAGACTTCGTTTGAACTCATTATCACTTTCATGACTAGAATTAGTTGTGTTTTCGTTATTATTGTTATTATTTTGAGTTATTAGCGAAACATCACATCCATTAATGTTATCATCAAATGATTTGACTAATAAATTATCCAAAGATTGTAATGAGTTTCGAAAATTTCTATCAAATGAATATTCAGTATTTGTTTGAGAATCGCTATAAAATACTTCATTGTTTTGAACTTTATTTTCATTAAAATATTCATAATCGTAATGGTTATCACAATTTTGTTCCAAAGGTTTCCAATTTGTAGTTAAGCTTTCATTTGATGTCCATTGGAAACAAAGAGTCCATTTGTGTTCATCCGAGTCTTCACTATCAGTATAAGCGTTAGTGTAATGACATTTAACTGTCAAATAACCCAAATTGTGGTTCAAAGCATTGGTTTGTTTATCATTTGTATGAATGCATACATTGTTTTTGGAGTAAACAATTTCTCCATCACTTAAGGATTGGTTTTTTGATCTACTATTTGATAGATTCAGATAAGTTGAAGCTCTTCTCAATAGATGTTGAAATGTTGCCATTTATTTATTACACTTTTCAAACATTTATTTAATTGATTCCATTAACTTTTAATCCTATTTTCATTCCATATGTTTTGTCGGTTTGATTGAAAACTTGACTTTAGATCAAAAATAACAGTACTGTATATAACATATCAACTTAATTGAGTGGTAACACATTTATTAGTGACACCCATTGGCCGAAACTTCCTTTATTTTTTCACGTATAACACTATCAATAATAATAGTTATTGTATTTTATAATAAGTTATTCTGTACATAATGTTGTACAATATATGCATTTCTATAGTATATTTCCCAATAAGTTTTCTTTTCTTTATAGCAATAATTGACTAAAACTTTGAAATGATTTTTCTCGATCTGAAGTTTTAGCACCCGATGGCACACCTCTCATGGATACCCATCACATGTGTATACTATTTAAACTTCAATAAAGTTTTGTCAAAAAGGGGCCAATAATATAGATATACATTGTATTTATGCACAGATTTATTATTATCATTACTATAACAACAAAGTTTAAACTCTTAGAAAAAGGCAAATCTATTGCATTGAGTAAATAAATGATGTTCATTATTATGAAAAATATTGGCTGAAAACTTAATATGGTTTGGATAAAGGGGTTTAAAAACTTATGATTCGTTTTATGTATTACTTAAAAACAATACACTGAATGAAAAACACATTTTTTCACTTAATGTAAGTGAAATCTATTGAAATATTTGTAATTATATTTTGATTGAATTGAATGCTTTTATTTGCCTGAAAATTAGAGATAAAATCGTAAAAGAAAATGAAGACTTTAATGATAAATTTATTATCGAAACATATATTAAAGAAAACAACGTTTCACAAGTTGTACAGAAATGGGTAATCAATTGATTGAACACAAACTTATGAATAAGTTTTGAAACTTAATGATAGCTTTTATTTCTATAATAAGAAACCGATCATTAATTAACAAATCGATGGCAATGAAGTGTTTGTATAGCACGACAGCAGTTAATAAGGAACCAGTAATTAGTCCTCCAATTACTTCAATAGATGAAAAAGAATATCCAGAGAAAATTCGCAAAATAGTTACCGATATTTCTAGCCTCACATTAATTGAAGTCTCAGAACTCAATGAATTGCTTAAAGTAATTGAGTGTCTATTCTTTTATCCAATTTATTTGATTGTTATTATTCTCAGACTTTGAATGAATTTATTTAAAACTATAGAAAACCTTAAATATTTCGGACACACCAATGATGGCATTCGGAGCGATGCCTATCGCGGGTCAAACGGGTGCTCAAGAAGTATTAGTTTATTTTTCACTCACATGACTATTAAATTATTGTTCAATTCATAGGAAGACGACGAAGATGTCGGAGCGAAAACAATTCAGACGTCATTCACTCTAAGATTGAATAAATTCGATGACACAAAGAAAGTGGCGCTCATTAAAGAGATCAAAGCAGTTGTTGAGGGCATGAATTTAGTTCAAGTCAGTTATTTTGTGTCTTATTTTCTTGTCTTTCATTCATTAACTCATTGTTTACTTTTAGGCTAAAAAATTTGTAGAGTCAGTGCCACAGATTATTAAAGCCAACCTTTCCAAAGATGAGGCCGAAAAGCTCAAGACAACATTAGAGGCCGCCGGAGGTGTCTGTGAAATCGAATGATTAGCTTTTTTCAATCAACATTAGTAAACATTTATATTAATTAAGATTTTGTGTTCTTGTTTTTGTATGTTTTGCTTATTTTCCATTTATTTAAATAGTATAAATTCAAATTGATTTTCTATATTCACAACACATGTTTCGCCAATTCTTATCTATTGATAGTTTATTTTTAACATTGAAACTATTGAGTACAACTAATTGTTAGAAGTTGTGAATATGAACACAATTTTTGTGTAGCATTTACTAAATTACTAAACATTATTCACATTATAATCCTATTAGAATTATATTCCAAGTTTTCATTCTGAATCTAAAAGAAAGTTTATATTTTTCTCGTATAGATTTGCAAATTATAAAAATAAGGAATGATATTAAATATTAGTGTTGAGGTTAAGACTCAATAACTTGATAATTAACTTAATGAATAAGTAGTCTAAAAGTGACTCTTTAAGTTTGAGTCATGAAATGACACAGCATTCTAGAGTAGTGGTAGAAAGAGCTGAAGACTGGCTTGAATTGTATATTCTTACAAAGCATAGCATATTTGCACATAAATATGATACTTTGTGCGAACATTAAGCTAATGGTTCCTAATTTATTGTTTTGATTTCACAATGAAATGTTCGAAACTTGACATTAAACTTCATAAAAAGTTTTACAGACACCTCACCCAACAGACACGTTATTGAGGGTGGGGTGAGCTTGAGGTGTATCCTCACTAAACCAAATAATAAGGTCGTCCTACGAATATTTGCGAGTCCAATACTCTAAGTATTCACTAAAATTACACAATAAACCACATAATAATTTATATTCCATCAGTTATGTGGTCCGAAAATAGTATTCCGAGTTGAATACGCTCTCCACAAGTTCAGAACCTCTACAGTCAACTTTAGAATGTGATTAAAGCCCTTCAAATTTATTGATGGTCTTAAATAACAGAATTAAGATTATAAACTACAGTATAAGTACATTAAAAGGTGCGGTCAACTCAAACCAAAAAATAAATAATTCTTATACAAATATGGTTTCTAAGTTTTATCGCTTCCTTTTGTCAAATCTCATTTTAATGCTCAATATTTTTGGGATTTTTTTTAACAACTTCTAGTTTTTATGCTCAAACTTTCAAATCAATAAAACTAGTTATCAATGATTTGATAGTTTCAAATTTATAACTTTGGATAAAAGACCCAACACTTGATTTACTATGAAATTCTTATCTGAATAAACAGCAAATGATTTAAAACATATATATTTATGTGAAAATTCATTATTTGCTCAATTTTGACACATAAACAATGGTTGACTTTGAATTTATTACATGCAAAATATGCTGAGACTTGAGGTTTGTATAGACCTGAGAATAGAGTTTGATTGTGAAGACATGTAATGTAACCCAAAAACTTGATAAAGTGCTAGTATTTAGGACTGAGAGCACTTAAGACAACCAATAATTGGCATTAACTGAAAGTTTTATAGCATAACAAAATTCGATATGAAATACAGTACGAAATGAGAAAAAAAACTTTTATAGAATACTGGTTGACACATATCTACAATACCTTAAGTAAGACATACTTTAAATAAAAATTAATAAGAAAGAAAAGATTTTGAAACTCTTCTTTAGTTAAAGTGTTAGATTGTGTGACAAATCCATAGAAGGCTACGAACGTGAGGGTGTATTAGTAGTTGAATACATGATGAGTATATACTTGAGTACATGTAATGTTAGGCATGCGCTGAGCCGTGCAAACCATCAACGGTTCCACAAAATAGTGTTGTACTCATAGGAACACATTTATTATGATATCGTATGGAAACTAATTCTTTTGTGATATTTCACCACTTGTTTCATATTAATTGATGCTTTTATTATCAGTGAATGCTTTCCAGTATTGAATCCAATATTAAAAAAGTGCACATATTTTCACATAAGAAGGAGTTTTCACTCAATTCACAAAATACTAAACGATACTCAATATTCAAATTGTTATTACATTTGACACCAATTTTGTGATCACTTTTTCTATTTGACGGTAATTTTTCCTATTAATTATCATTATATTTCTTCTATGTTTTCATTTTATTCAATCAATATTTTTACCCAATTTTTCAGCTTTTATTTAATCATAAATCCTATTAATCATAATATTATTAATAATTAATTTAAATTCATATCATTTTCATACAGAAGTCCGGAATAGAAATCAGATAAAAATAGATTTGATTTTCACAAAAATCCTAAAAATCATAAGAATAACAGTTGAATAAATTGAAAACCAATTAATATAAAATAAATATTATTATAAAAACTGTTTAAGAAATATATTAATGAATTAATGTCTTGATATTTGTTAAGATGTCTTCTCGAGGAATCGTGAGAAGTAGTAAATTTCGTCATGTGTTTGGACAGGCGTTGAAACGAGAACAATGTTATGACAACATTCGTATTTCAAAGAATTCTTGGGATTCCAACTTTTGTGCAGTTAATCCCAAATTCGTGGCCATTGTAATAGAGGCCGCGGGTGGCGGAGCTTTTCTCGTCGTACCGCTCAATAAAGTTTGTTTTCATTCATTAAATCCTACTTAAGCCATACTAAAAATATTTTAAGATAAATACCAATTATATTCATAACTTTTCTCAATTTATTCATTCTTCAAATAGTATTAAATCGATTATTCATTCAAAATACGAAAGTCATTAGATTAGACTCAAGTCGATCCACTTGACGAATGCTTTATTTATATAATACATTCAAATTGAGTCATTAGTAATCATTACATTCTATAGCTCTTGTGTTTGAATAATATTAAACTCAATCAAGTTATCATTCAATCAATAGATTAATAGTGAAGTCATTTTTGTTTGAAAACTTTGGGTAATTAATAGGAGAATATTAAGTGGTTTACATAAAGGAAAAAAAGTTTTCTATGAAATGTTCGACATTTGAGATGAAGTAGTATTTTATGATAGCATTAATAAAACAGATAATACTTAATCACTACAAATATTTGTTATTTTCTTTTATGATATCGACTCAAAATATCATAATTTCACTTAATTAATGATTTTATTCTAAAACTCAATTGAAGCGAAAATGTTTCTTCAATAAGGACTAAATCCTTAACAATACGCTCAATTGATTTAGAAATTAATGTTAGTTTTTATAAAATCAGTAATAAGTAGTTATTGAGTTGGTTTAGGATTTTTCCCAATAATAATAATAATGATGTCATACTTAAAGCAGATATTATTGGACTCGAAACTAATTTTAGTTTCTTAGATATATTTAGTTTAAATACTCAAATAGAAAACATTTGAGCGATAAATGTATTGAATTTTAAACTTGTGTTTCCCTAATTTCTAAGTTAATTCAGTTTTACGCGAACTTTATTTTCCTTCCTTTGAGAGAGACATCCGTTATTTTATTGTCAATTTATTAATTGTTACATTTGTCATAATTTAATCACTAAATAAGTTTAAATATCATTTCCTTTCAAAAGAAAGTCACTTTTCATCAATTAGTAGTTCAATAAAACTAATTAAAAAATTTTTCTCTTTTAATTAGTTTAACTCATTTCAATTGGCATTTTAAATAACATATTAAAAAACATTAAATTACAATTTTATTCGATATGAAAAACTACGAAAATGCGAGTCGATTTCGAGCTATTTATTCAAAGCTCAAAAGGAAGAACTGATTTTTATCTACTTATGCAAACTTATAATACATTACACTTACCGGTAGTTTTGACACAAATATAAATGACTTATAGATAATGTACTGCATGTCTCCATTTATTTGTTGTGGGATTTTATTATAGCCTAGTTTTCAATGAATTAATGCTCTAACAGTTTCAGGAGTTTTTCTTGTTTTTCAATTAAAATTAATTTTTGAATTTAATTTTTAATTTTCATTTTCTTTGCTTTCACGATACGATTGAGTGATGACGGAATCTAAACATTCCGATCCAATTGCGTTATTGTGCTCATACAGTATTACTAAATGAAAATAATTTTAATCAATAGAGTAATCTCTGAAAATAGTTATATAAGAATAGTTTAATTACTTTTTTGAGTGAATTATAAAAAGTAATCAGACTTTACTTTTAGGTAACTCTACAATTAGTACGGACTTTAAATGGCATTTATTTAGAGATAAGATTGACTAAAAACAATGAATTTGCTACCAAATCATTGCTTTATTGAGATAAATGATAATACCGTTAATACTGGTGTCACTCAAGGTCTGATTCTTGAGGTGAGACTCAATTGAAAAAGTCTTAAATTTCAAATTGGTGTCAAAACTCAGTGAATAACTCGACAAATTTTCACCCAAAATGAATTCGGCCGAACTTTCTGTAGGACTAAACCATACAAACGCCCTCCACTTCGGGTAATACCGGTTAATACAGCTCTCTTGAAATATGACTGTATTATTCATTTAATCTGTGTATAAGAACAACCCCTCTATTTAATCGCTGAATTCAATCATTTCATATTTTGAATGAACTCAAAGACACGTTCGTTGAAACAATGGTTTATAAGAAGGTTAAACGTTATGCTCGACCTCTTCTATTACATTAAAAAGGAATAATTCTTTTATTATTTATGAGGGATTCATGTGTTTCGCTAAATAATGATTGTATCTATTATTTTGTCAATTTATTATATTCTCATATATTTCAACAGTAATCTCATGCCTGAAACTATTGAACCACTTTCTATTGAAATGAAAAACAACTACATTTTATTATACTATACAAGTTTGTATAAAGTTTTAACTAACAATTTATCACAACTCGAATATAACGTATCAGTTCTCTAAATATTGCAACCAATAATTAACTACAATCGAGAAACCCCTTTTCCATTATCTTTATTCTAATTTCTTTTCTTTTTAATTCATTCTTTTCTTCTCAAGTCAT
Source organism: Camisiidae sp. (assembly GCA_034696325.1). Lineage (NCBI taxonomy): Eukaryota > Metazoa > Arthropoda > Arachnida > Sarcoptiformes > Camisiidae > Camisiidae sp. The sequence continues at coordinate 7,722 of JAQFZT010000059.1, read as the reverse complement.
TTATTTTTTAATTTGGAACTAATTCTATTGATTGAGAACATTCATCATTAATGAAATACAGTTATCAATCAAAATATAAATATAAGTTTTCCGCTATTAATACATTTCGTTGATGTGTCAAATGATTAACTCTTAGACATATTTATAGTTTTCTAATTATAAATATGAATACATTAGCTCTTGATTGTTATTTTATTTGCTGAATATCATATACTATTTATACTTAAACATTTAAATCTAATTCAAATTAAGGCGAATTACTTTATGATAAGTCTCTTCTCAATAAAAGCTCGAATAATCTGTTTTCACAGATTTGTTGAGCAATAAACTGATTTGTATTCAGGCGTAAACCTATTATTAAGTTATATATAATATATATGTGTGTAATAAATATTATTCATTCATTTCTTGACTTTTATTATTTTGCTTATTGAATGAATCGAATAAATATGAATTATGTGTGAGATTCAAACCCATTATAATAAGAACTCATAAAGTAATATCTAGTTTGCATGTCTATAACTAATTATTTTTATGACAAAATTCAAATCGAATATTAATAATCAATATTTTTATGTGAATGAAACAGACGGGTCGTATTGATGTAAACCATCCACTTGTAGCGGGTCATAAAGGACCTGTTCTAGAGATCGCGTGGTGTCCTTTCAATGATAATGTGATTGCGAGCGCATCAGAGGACACAACTGTGAAGTGTTGGCAAATTCCAGACGGAGGACTATCGCGAACATTGACTGAACCTGTTGTCGAACTACACGGTCACCAAAGAAGAGTTGGATTTCTTGCATGGCATCCATCGGCTAATAATGTACTACTTAGTGCTGGTTCTGATTGTAAAATAATCATTTGGAATGTCGGAACTGCTGAAATCTTATCGATGATAGACTCACCCGATCTTGTATTTCACTGTTCGTGGAGTTGGGATGGAAGTCATCTCGTGACCACATGTAAAGATAAAAAAATTCGTGTTTACGACCCGAGAACTGGGGAGTTGGAACATGTAAGACCTTCAATGTCTTCATTTATTTCATTAATAGTTCAGTTATCATTATTAGAACTAATCTCCAAAAATTCAATTATAGCTATCATTGCAATAATATTGCATTTTATTATTCCTATTTATATTTCTAGTTTCTTTACGCACTTTTTCATAGTTATCTTAATTATATTATAAGTTAATTACATGGAAGTAATGTCAAGTCTTAATAAGATTAACATAAGATACAATCATTTGTATAATAACAGGAAGCCGAAGGTCACGACGGAGCAAAGCCTCAAAGAGCTATCTATTTGAGAAATAATCTAATATTTACGACAGGGTTTTCACGTATGAGTGAAAGGCAATATTCACTAAGAAGCGAATCCCAAATGGGTGAACCCCTTGTAATGGATACAATTGATACAAGTAATGGTGTTTTCTTTCCTTTTTATGACCCCGACGTTAATCTACTTTTCCTCTGCGCGAAGGTATTTAACAATAATATCCAAATATTTAATTGAAAATTATATAATCAATTTGTTTTCACTAAATCAAAGGGTGACAGTAATATACGTTACTTCGAATTGACAGATGAGCCCCCATTTGTTCATTATATCAGCACTTATCAGTCGACTGAACCGCAGAGAGGTCTCGGTTATATGCCTAAGCGTGGATGTGATGTTCAGAACTGTGAGATTGCCAGACTCTTTAAGCTTCACTCCAAAGGCTTCTGCGAAGTCATATCGTTTACTGTGCCAAGAAAGGTATCACCTCTTTCTTACGAACTCTCTCTGCGAACTAACTTCTCTTTCACTACTATTACTGTTCTATACTGTGATGAATTGATTCAAAACAGTTACACTTAATTTAGAGCCAAAAGTTTACCCTAAAATTAAAACCTGCGTCACTTCTAAATATGGTCTTGTCTTATGACCATTTGTGTATCGCAAACAATCTTATTTCAATGTTTTTTGGATGCTGTCTCTTATTTTCATGAGTCGGTCATTATACCATTGCGTCATTCGTTGAATTCAATTCAAAATTTTTCTTCAACGAGAAGTTTTAGATCAAAAGTAGATTAATTTTGAGTAATTCTAATTAGTGTAGAGCATAAGCTATGCTAAGCTTGAGCTGGACTGAGCTTAAGCTCAAGAGAATAACCTCAAACTCATGCATCTGTAGTCTTTTGAGCATCAGTTTTCCCAAGTTATTGGAAAAGACAAAAAATTTTAATATTTTGATGAAATGGGAGATTGAGGACAATTTCTAACTAAAACATTAAAATGTCTAAACTTTAAACTTCTTTTGGCCTTTATTTTTAACCTTACATCTAATGTAGAGTATAGTTACGCTAAAATGAATCGGGAATTTTTATTAAAATATATACTTTATTGCAATACATCTTAAAGTGTTTATAATCTAAAAAATCTGTCTTTGACTGAAGTATATATTTTATTTTAACCAAATATTCCCGATTCATTTAAGCGTAACTGTACTCTAACCTTTTTGAATAGTGAAATACAACTTGTGAGGGCAAAAGTGTCATATTTTTTTACAAAAATCTTTAAGCTTAAGTCAAAGCTGCCCATAAAAATGAAACTAAAGCTCTCACAATATTAGCTTAAGCTCTACACTACTTATAAATTTAATTAAATTTTCCGCATTTAGATATTAGAAGATATGATTGCATGATAAATATGTTCGTTCAGCAAATAATCTCAATTATTTCATTCCACTGATTAATAGGGGATCAATTACGTAATCATATTGACTAAACTTTGAATCTCATCTTCAGAATCATTCGGAAATGATAGAAATTGCCTAAATTTTTAATTATATCATTATTTGACTTCTATTCAATTAATTTTTAAATATTTTCTTTGAACAAATTTGCTTAAGACTTTCAATTATATTTCTCTATAGTCTGAGTTATTTCAAGACGACTTATACCCTGACACAGCGGGTGATATTCCTGCTCTCACAGCAGAGGAATGGATTAATGGTGAAGATCGAGAGCCTATACTTGTATGTAATAAAGCATATAACTATTGACTCGAATATTAATATTTTGTTGAATACGAATACTTAAATAGATATCACTGAAAGATGGATATCATGCCACTAAAAAACAAGACTTAAAAGTAACCAAAAAGAAGCCAAATCTTTTGGATAAATTACCCGCAAAAAAGCAATTGTCCTCTTCCGGAGGTTCGAAAGAGTCGACGCCATCACCTCCAGGTTCACCCCTACCATCTTCTGCAGTATCGGCTGCTGTTAACCAACGAGTTGAAGAACTCGTAACAGAACTAAATAAATTAAAAGCAATAATATTGAAACATGAGGTACGCATTCGAGACTTAGAAAAGAAAGGAGAAAACACTTCGGATTCGCAACAAAATAGTAATTCACAGCCAAGCATTGAAATAACTAAAAATAATGGCGAATCACTATTACCTGACGAAGTTTGAATCGCATTCAATAATATTTAACAAATTCAAAGTAAATAATGCCTCATAATTATTATATAACACGTTATATTTATAACGTTGAATATATTTATAAATATATCTGTAAATTCTGAGCTCAATGAGCTTCAACTCTTAACTAATTAGCAAAGAATGCATCTTTTGCTCAATAACTAACGCCATTCTAATAATAACATAATATGTGAATCAGCTTTTTCTATGCAAAGTAAGCAATTTATTTTTGATTTTATTCAATCAATATTTTGTAACCATTGACTTGAAATTCTCATTTCTTAAGTTTTTAATTGTGAGCAAATGTCTAAAAAGCACAAAATATTCAATAATTATTTTATTGCATTCATAATAAAAGAAAAGGATATTTGAAAGTATATATATTTAGTTGAATTAATGATAGACTCATGCTTTGTGCCAATTGAACGTCTCCTTCAATATAAAATTACAACTTTTATTCATTATTATAAACTAAATTTAATTAAAATATTTATATTTCTGATAAAAATACATTATAATAGACAAAATTTTTAAATGTTGTACAAATTTAGAAACTAATTATTTTATTTTTATCTTATTTTATGAGACTATAGACTATGAGATGCATTATTCAAATAAGGAATAAATAATGAACTAATTTTGCCATCAAATCAATGTTATACAAGTTTTATTTCAAATTAAGTTTAGAAACCACCAGAAGAGCCGCCTTTTCTATGATCAGCGAGTGTATGAAGAGTTGAATTGGTTTCTAATATGCTATAAACTGCTGATGTCGTGTGATCTACCATTAAGTTATGCCCAAAATGAAAGAGTCCATCGATATATACTTTAGGGAATTCGGCTTCATATAAAACACTATTTGAATTGCTTTCATAGTAGAGTCTCGAGGCATCGGTCGCTTCTTTGATTGAATCGCATTGCCATAGAGTTTGATAAATAACTTGAGACATTGCGGGTACTATTCGAGTGCCTCCAATGCCTCCGATAACCATTTTTGTGTTTCCGTTTTTATCAATTATGATTGAGGGGGACATTGAAGAGAGCGGACGTTTTCCTCCAGCAATTAAATTGGCGGTTGATTGGGATGAGAAGTCTTTCATTTCGTTATTCAAAACAATTCCTGTTGAGGGAGATATCCGTTTAGATCCAAGAATTGAATTAATACTTGATGTCACAGAAACAGCGTCTCCGTTGGGAGCAATCACTGCCAGCTGAGACGTTCCCTCATTGTTGGGTTGCGGAGTATTGAGTCCATAATAGGATGTTTCTTGGGTTTTGTTTTGTATTTTTTGTTGTGTTAAAATAGCGTAGGCTCGAGATGTCATATTATTAACAATGTCAGTGTTATTGGTAAAGTCTGGATCTCCTAATTCCGACCTTTTTGCGAACGCAAACTTTAAGGCTTCAATAAATCGATGAAGCGATAATATTTTGTCATTAATGTCATTGTTTTCAGTGCAAGTAGTGTTGAAACTGTCGAGAATGTTCAGAATATAAGCAACAACTGGTCCACTGCCAGGCGAAGGAACGGTTAACAAAGTATAATTTCCACTATGAATTGACACATTTAGAGAGTCTCTCACTTTTACGCTATAACTTTTCAAATCATCGATAGTCATAATGCCTCCCAAATTAGTGATATCTTTAATCAAATCGTTAGCAATAGAACCATTATAGAAGTCATTGCCATTTTTGGATATTTTTTCCAATGTTTCTGCAAGTTTTGGCCTCTTTAATATCTCTCCCGATTTGTATAGTTGTCCCGTTATATTGTTTACAAAAGTGTCTTTTAATGTCTGTTCACTCATTATATCTTTCTCTACTTCTAATAAAACTTTCTCCAAATAATTAGTCACAACAATTCCATTTTTTGCCAGATTAATCGAAGGTTCAACGAGTGAAGTCCAGCTCAATTTACCATACCTTTGATGAGCCAAAAGCATTCCTTTCAGTTGTCCGGGAACTGCAATCGATAGACCGCCTAAACAAGAGAGACCGCATTACTTTTTCAGATGACTGTCAACATTTCTCTAATTAGCTCTTTGAATGACAAACAATTTGTAATATTAAATTATATCAAACATCTAGTTTGACCTTATTTGATAAGAATCAACCATTTTATACAATTAATTGTATTGTGTTGTGTACAAAATAAATCATTTTCAATAAATATTGTTAGTTATGAGTTCTTATTTATGGAGTTCATTTATTTTTCACGATTCTATCTTTTCCTAAATCCCCAATTCGTTCTCTAGAAGTTTCAAAAACACATTTTTCAAGTTCAGCATATTTTCAATGTCAGAAACCATTGATATTCTCTTTAAAATTCATTGATTTCAGTAGATCTCAAATTTGTTATAAAAAGGGCCGACAAATTATATTAATTCAGGATTAATGAGGAATTATTTTGAAATACCTTTATCTAAAAGTGTTTCATTATTTTTGAATGTATTAATGTCCACATTTTTCGGTGCTGTTTCTCTTGCATCGATTACTTCAGATGTTTTATTAGTTCTTTTGAATTGAAAAAAGTTGAATTTATTTGATTGAACTGACACAGAAATGCCATAAATACCTATTGTATACAATCATGAAAAAACCTCCGCCGAGTCCTGAGCTCTGGGGATTTGCGATTTCATCGCAAAAAAGCATTGCAATCGCGGCGTCAACTGCAGACCCATTTTGAGATAAAATCTAGGAATAGAAAAAACTTCATTACTTGTAATCGACTCATTAAAGAAGAAAACAGTACATTTTTGCCTATTTGAGCACAAGGCTCGCCATCAACAATAATCGCTGAACTTTTGAAAATAGATTCCTCTGCTGCTGAAACAGGGAATTCACCACTAAGATACTGATCTCTTTTTTCTCGTAGTTTTGGTAAACCAATGATGAGAGTGACCGTAAAAGCCACCACCACAAGAAGTAGTGCAATGCTTACAAGAATGCATTGTTTTTTTGTGAAATGAGTTCTGCAAAAATCAAACTTAATTTATTAAATTAAATATCTTTTTAAATGATTCTTAAACTAATTTAAACAAAGTTGAAGTAATGATCTTTTTTAACCACATTGAGACTCACTTCGGGACTGAATCAATGAGAGTATATTTATAGCTAACACTACCATATCGTTTGTGCGACTTTTCGTCTTCGCTTTCGCGAAGAAGCTTAGATTTTTCACTCATTTTTCAATATAAAATAAACTAAGCCTTTATGCGAGCATTAATTTTTGCAAATACGAGGAATGACGCCCTTTGACGATGCATTATAGTCATCATTGTCTGTCTTATCAACACAAACAAGTGATTTTCAATTATTTGATTAAATAATTGCATTACGCTTTTAGTCGGTGAGATCAGAGTTTAAATTAAGTAAATATCATTGCAATTCAATGGTTAGCTTATTAGTTGAAGTATTTCAACGATAAATAGCCTATAAAATAATCATGAGTTCAATTCAGAAGTACAACTACACTAGAATTCAAGTGTATTATCATTTAACTCACATTAAAGTGAAAATATGGCATCATATGAACAATAAATTTCTTTTTAAGAAATATCGATTAAAGCCATCAAAATATAAATAACTATTATCTCTGGCTTTTTGGATATTTTTTGGATACAAATCTCCAAAAATCCAAACTTATTCTCTTAACTTTTTATTAATCTTTTTAAAAAAATCTTCAGCTCATGATTAAAACCTTAAAAACTTTTTAAGTGAAAATTATGAATCGGATAATTTATTTAAAAATAATTTGGAATCTTTTCTCAATTGATTTATAAAATAATTGATTGAGACTTTGAAATCAATGGAATTATAAGAAAGAAGGGATAACTTAAGTACAGCTACTCCAAGAAAGTTATGTATCCATCACTCAGGAAGTGATGCAGATTTATAAGGGTTTGACAACTCATAACCACTACTCAATGCTGATAATGATTACTACTATTGAATGCTATTACTGATTACAATTTGTATGCTTCCCCTCATGTTTGATCTTCGTTTATGACTTGATCTGATGGGATCTCTGCATAACTTTCCTCTCGTAGCTGTACTTACTTAGCAAATTGATTGTTTATTCATACAACTCATTCCATAACTTTTCTTATTTACTATTTACATGATTCTATTTTATTAGAGACTGATTTGCTCTTTAAGAATTTATTTATACAGTAACTCAATATTAGTCTAGAATATTAGAATATGATAATGAAAATTAGTCTCATATTTAAAAACTTTGCTATCTTT